>CANTUR010001745.1:0-112147 GCA_947683625.1 Mallotus nudiflorus | reverse complement strand
AATATTTAAAACTATATAATTTAATATAATTTAATTAAATAAACCCTAATTTTAATTTAAGTGCATGTGCGTATATATATATTTTTTGACACTTTAAAATTATGATGGACTCATGCGAATTCATAAATCCACTTAAAATAATTAATATTTATTTATTACGTTTTAATTTCCCTGAAAATAAAATCTCCGGGAAAATTTTATGTAAAGGACTTAAAAATAATTAAAATGACTTTATAAATAATAAAATAATAAATAATATAAAAATATATATGAAAATTATTAACACTGCATATCCCGATGCAGTTTAAAATTATTTAAAAACTCGAGATATTATAATATTGAAATAAGTAATAAACTGATTGAAAATGTATGGAAATTGTGGGAGTACGAGAAATGCACACTGGGTGGTGATAGAATGCGTGAGACAAGCATGGTTTCTTGGCATTTGTTAATTAGTGGCTATGCAGAGAACGGGTAAGGTGAAGATGGGTGAGAAGATTTGGCAAGGTGGAAGTGAAAGAGAAGGGTGTTTTTGACTTTTCCCTTTATTTTTTTATTTGACTTTTATGTTTTTTGATTGATTGTTAAAAAAAAACCTAATATTAGGATTAAAAAGTTTAACGGATCAAAATACAAGGACGAATAAATATATTTTTAGCATGTCAAGGTAAAATAGTGTAATAAACCAAAATAAAGGGGAAATAACAATTTTTCCAAAAAAAAAGTAATGTCTGTGGCATTTTAACCTTTCACACTCATTAAGGCATCAACATGTTGTTGTTTGTCTTCAATTAGAATCTTTGACTGAAGTATAGGCTTGAAGGACCGTTATCAAGCAGCAAAGACAACATAACTTGGGGCTTTTGTACCTTTTTCCTACTAGGGTGTAATTTAGTTAAGCAGAGTTTAGCTTTGATTAGTTTGAATTGGGATAAAGTTAAACATTTTATCAATTTATAGTGAATTTAAAAAAATTATCAATTTATGATAATAAAAATAAAAAAAGTCAATCCAACAATTAAACAGAAGATTGGATGAGGTGGAAGTGAAAGAGAAGGGTGTTTTTTACTTTTCTTTTATTTTTTGTCATTACCCAAAACAGGGGCCATGACCGGCGCTAGAGAACGGGAATTCTTTCGAATCCAGAACCCGTAGCAAGCCTTAAAATAAAATAAAACAAAACATACAATAATAATAATAACATAAATAAAGTATTCTGTAATGGAAATAAAATCATAAATATAATAAAATAAATATCCACCAATGAAATTAAATCAAATCAAACATCTCATCTCATATATATAAATAAACTTTTAATACAAATCCAGTTCAAATCTTTAAAATACATAACTCACATAAATATAATACATAAACCCCATATCTGATTACAACTAATGTAGGTGTCTAGATTATAAAATAAAACTCAGATAAGCAGTTTACAGAGTGAAGCTGGGGCGGAAGAAATCCGGCGTATGGGTCTGCTACTGAGGTCTGAAGACAATGACTCTCCTGAAAAATAGTCAACGAAGGCGAGTCAGACCTCACTGAGTGAATTGTTATAATATATATACATGCATACTAAATGACAATGCACACAGTCAATAGTATATATATAATAAATATATATACAAGAAAATACACACAGATGCGACAAAATCATTTTATATATATTATGAAAATTACTATTTATGAAGGATCAAATAGAACCCTAGAAAATCACAACCTCAAATAGAGTTAAACAATACTCTAGCCATACAGGCTCACTTATTCCAAATAAGTTCACTTGTTCCATTTGGACAGTAGACTGGCCCCGAGACACTAAGTCAACCAAGCTCCAGCAGTCTGACTGTCAGTGTGATTGGCCCCGAGACACTTAGTCAACTGAGCTCTAGGGTTTATTTTATAATTATATTATATTATATAGTTTTTTTAATATTAATTAATTAATTAATATATGTGTATATATTATTAAAATATGTGTGTGGTGTATATTTAGTGTATGTGTGATATTATATAATATTATAATATATAGTATAGTTATATATATACATATATATACATAATTATTTAACAAAAAACAAAAGTTCTCCATATTTACAAGTTTTCCCTCGTCTTCTTCCTCAAGCTCCCGATCGCCTCCCTCACCGTTCTGCCATCTGCCAAGCCTTACCCTTACCGTCGGTGTGCCTCTTGGCTTGCCACCACCACCTCTAGCCTTTCCCGACGCCTGAAGCCTCCATTTCCGGCGTGTTTGGCCGGATTTTTCTAAGAGAAGCCGAAATTCATCTCACCGTTGATCAGGCTATTTTTGGCCACCAAAATCAACACCACTGGTCTCTATCTTCTCCTTGAGCTCTGGTGAGTGTGATTCCAAGCTTTGTTTCACTTAAAATGGTCTAGATTTCCTTAGGTTTTGATTTTCCAATTTCAGCCATTTAGGGTTCATGAATTTTTTGAGCTTTGATTTGAATGATTCAAGCAAACTCCCTACACAACATTGATTCTAGTATCTAATCTAGCTTTGTGAATTTTTGTAGAATTTTTGGGAATTATTTTTATTTTTGTGAATTTTTGATTATTTTATTAATATTTTCTAATTTTCAAAAATTAATTAATTAAATTATGAAATTGTGATTTATGGTGTTTATATGTGTTAAAATGAATTTTAGAAATTTATTTGTAATTTTTGTGATTTGTGGAAAATTAGGTTAATTATGTGTTTTATTGAAATTAATTGGTTAATTGAGTTTATTTATTGATATTATTGAATTATATGTTGAGAAATTAATTTTTGAGTAATTATATTATTTTTAATGAATTTTTGAATAATTATAGTGAATTTATATATAGTAGGGGTATTTTGGTAATTTGACACTAAATTGGCTAAAAATATAATTAAATTGGTTTTAATAGTTATTTGAGGCGTAAAAAATGATTTCTACAAATGATTTAGTATTTTTTTTACTAATTAAACTATTTTTCGTAAATTATTTTCAAATTATAAATATATACTATTTTTCTAAATAATGAGTTTTTATCGGTTTTTAATATGTTTTAGGGTAATTGTGTAATTTGGATTTATAAAATGTATTTTGGTTAATATTTATGAATTTATAAAGAATGTCAATTTTTAATAATATGTTATTCAAAATTAGGGTTTTTTATGTATTTATGGGTAAAATAATTATTTTCAGTGTTTTAAATACTTGATTTGCTATGTTTGATTACTTAAGGGTATTTTTGGTATTTTTGGCATTTTAATGTATTATATAATTATCTCGTGAATTGTGAACTTCGGTCGGTGAAATTATAGTTTGGGAGTCCGACCGAGGGGTTGTGGTTGTGTATTTCCGAAGTGTGTTTTCTGTGCAGGATCGACCATACTTTTGTAGGGAGATGTCCATTTTACATAGGAGACTCTGTCGAAATTTTAGTAGATTTCTTGTAAAATGTGACAACCGGTCGAGTCTAATTTTGAATTCTTGATTGAATTTGTCTATAGTAATCCTAGAAGTATAAAGTTAGAAGTTTATTCTGATAGTTATTATTATTTTATTTTTCTTCTTTCTAGCTGCACCGAGACCGAGGTCTAATGAACCAGACCCACTGAGTCTGTCTCGAGGAGCACGCACCAGTGAGTTATTATACTGTTATATATATATATATATATTGCATATAGGATGCATCACTTAGGGTTTTTCATTTTCATTATATATATTTTTTTAAGTGATTTTAAATGATAATATTTTTGGTATACCTAGGGTTGTATTTTTTGTATGTGTATGCATACTAAATAATTATGCATGTTATTATGATATATATACATTAAACAATTAGGTTTAGGTTTAATACATTTTAGTAACATATACATGTTTTAAATGTACATTTAGTTATAATTATTTTATTAAATAATTAGAATACGTTAGGTATAGTTTCAGTATATTTTAGGTTTATTCTTAAATAATTGCATGCTATATTATGAACCTACACTTAAATTGTTTTCAAGTTTATTTTTGGTATATTTTTAATATATTTCCAAGTAAATACATGTTTTATTATTAATTTAGACCTAAAACATTAGTGGTATACTTAGGGTTTAATTGGAATATATGCATGCTAGAAAATTAGGTCACTTTGGAATATTGTGAATATATGTTAAACCTAGACACATATTTAAATGAATAATTATGCATAATTGTTTTACTAAGCAATTGTGTACTTAGGATATATTCTTTGTATATCTAGGTACATTTTTAAGTAAATGCATATTGTATTATTGATACACACTTAATTATTTTTAACTATATTAATGGTTTACCTTTAGTATATTTCATATTTTATTTGATATATATATATATACCTGAAATATACTGGGTATATTTTAGGTATATATATATATATATATATATGTATGTATGTATGTATGTATATGGTTGATTTTATTATTATGAATATTGTTCTACATTAATTACTTTTTGAATGAATATTTATTTTAAATGAAGGATATTAATAGAACATGTTTCCTAGTGGGCAGCACTAGGACCATGTACGTACCCGATGCGATAAATATAGGTT
Organism: Mallotus nudiflorus; assembly: GCA_947683625.1. NCBI lineage: Eukaryota > Viridiplantae > Streptophyta > Magnoliopsida > Malpighiales > Euphorbiaceae > Mallotus > Mallotus nudiflorus. The sequence continues at coordinate 107,572 of CANTUR010001745.1, read as the reverse complement.
GAGTGAGAATTAATTTTGGGTGATTACAATTGATTAGATTGATTTAACTGAGATTAATGGTATGATAGATAGTGTGATTGCGGGGCCAATCACACTGACAGTCAGACTGCTAGAGCCGGTTGACTAGTGTCTCGGGGCCAGTCTACTGTCCATAGTGGAATGAATGATCTATTGGGTTGATTGAGATGTGAGGTAATAAATTGTGTGATTGCTGGAGCTCGGTTAACCAAGTGTCTCGGGGGCAATCACACTGACAGCCGAGACTGCTGGAGCTCGGTCAACTTAGTGTCTCGGGGCCAGTGTAATATCCCGTGTTTTTAAATATTTTTACTCTGCATCGGGATATGCAATGTTAATAATTTCCGTATATAAATTATGATATTTTCATGAGTTGATATGTATTTAAAACCTATTTCTAATTATTGTATATTATTTACAGTGCTTACGTAAAATTTTCCCGAGACTTCATTTTCGGGGAAATTTTCACGTAAATAATTTATTATTAATTATTTTAAATATATTTTCGGACTTGCATGAACTCATACGTATTTTTAAAATACTAAACACCGTGTATATGAGTACCTATTTATTTAATTAGGGTTTAATTAATATTACCCTAATATTTTATTATTTGTTTATTAATTTATTGTTATTTAATATTTTTATTTATTATTATATTTTAAAATAATAAATTTTATGTGTGTGGTGTATATTTTAATGTGTGTAATTTAATATTATTTTATTATATAGTATAAAGTATATTATATACATATAATACATTAAAAATCAAAACTTTTAGAAAATTACCGTTTAGCCCCTCCCTTCTCCTTCTTCTCTCCCGATCGTCTACCGTCACTGTGCCTCCCATTCCAGCATGCCGGACCGCCCTTCGCCGCCACCAGCTGCCACCAACCTTCTTCCCCTTCCTTCCTCTTCCTCTTCGACGTGACCAGGCCGCCGGAAGCCCGCTGGAACGCCCGGAATCCGCTATGGCAGCAAGTTGAGCTTCTCGCCGTCGACAATGATTCCGGCCACCATTTCGTGCACCGCCGGTCTTCATTGAATCCTTGAGCTCTGGTGATTCCAATTCTAAGCTCCTTTTGGCCTGAAATCAAGTGGATTTGAGGTTTGAGCTAAAACTCAATTTGGCCATATTAGGGTTTTTGATTTTTTTGAGCTTTCGAATTGATTGATTCATGAAAACTCCCTTCACAAATATTGATCCTAGTAGCTTAATCTACATGTATGAATTTTTTGTGGAATTTTTGGAGATTGTTTGGATTTTTGGGTATTTTTGAATATTTTAATATTATTTCTAATTTTTGGAAATTAATTATTTAAATTATAAAATTGTGTTTTATGGTTAAATTAGGTGTTGAAATGAATTATAGGAATTTATTTGGAATTTTTATGAATTATTATGTATTTATTTTGAATTATTTAAGTTTATGTAATTTTGGAAAATTAGGGTTAATTATGTTTTTATTTGAAATTAATTGGTCAATTGAGTTTAATTATTGATATTATTGATAAATATGTTGAGAAAATTAATTTTTGATAATTGTATAATTTTTGGTGAATTTTTGAAGTAATTTTGGTATATTTATATATATAGGGGTATTTTGGTAATTTTACCCTAAATTGGTTAAAAATGTAATTTAATTGGTTTTAATAGTTATTTAAGGTATAAAAATGATTTTCACAAATTATTTGGTATTTTTAACTAATTAAAACTATTTTTCGTGAATTATTTTCAATTATATATATATATACGGTTTTTTCTAATAAAATGAGTTTTTATCAGTTTTTATAGTGTTTAAGGTTAATTATGTAATTTCTACCTATAAAATGTATTTCTGTGATTTAAGGGTATTTTTGGTATTTTCAGAATTGTTCTGTGATTGTGGACCCTGGTCGGTGGACTGTAGTTTGGAGTCCGACCGTGGGATTTTGATTGTGCTCTGTGTAGTTTTTTGAAGTGTATTTCTTTGTAGGGTTGGCTCTACTCTTTTGAGTAGAGAGATGTCCATTTTACAGGGGAGGTTCTACCGGATTTTATGTAGAATTCTCGTAAAATGTGATATCCGGTCAATCCCTAATTCCGATTCTGTGTTCAATACTCTAGATCGAATTCTAGAATTTTATATTAGGTTTATTCTAATGTCTGTCGTTATTGTTTGTTTAGTTGCGCCGAGACCGAGGGCTAGTGGACCAGGCCCGTCGGACCCATCTCGTGGAGCGAACTAATTTGTGAGTTACTATACTATATATATATGCTTAGGATGCATGATTTAGAAATATATGTTTTATTTGATTAAAGTGCATAAATAATGTGATTTGTATTTAAGTATATTTTTGGTTTATTTTTGGTATATATTAAATTATATACATGTTTTGTTAATAAACTATATTTAAAATGTTTTTAATATATTTCTAGCTTAATTTATAATTTGATTGGATTGATTTGACGTATATATACTCGAAATATACCTGGTTTACTTTTGGTATATTTCTGGTTATATATGGTTTATATTGTTATTTTATTTAAATTCATGCATCATTTATTTGTGAATGAATGTTTTATATTTATTAATGAGGATATCAATAGAACGTGCTACTAGTGGGCAGCACTAGGACCAAGTACGTACCGGTACGCCTATAGTATTTAGGCTATACTACTAACTATTTACGGACATTGATTGATTATGATTATTGATGTGTGTGATGGGATTTGGGGTGTGATTACTGGAGCTCGGTTGACCAAGTGTCTCGGGGCCAATCACAATTGGCAGTTAGACTGCTGGAGCTCGATTGACTTAGTGTCTCGGGGCCAGTCTACTGTCCAAATGGATTAAGTGGATATATTTGGATTAAGTGAGCTTGTATGGCTAGAGTGTTGTCTAACACTGTTTGAGGTTTCGATATCATAGGGTTCTATTTGATCCTTCATAAACTGTGATTTTCAATAAAATATATATATAAAATGATTTTATTGCATCTGTGTGTATTTGCCTGTATATATACATATTAGATATACTGTTGATTGTATGCATTATCATTTAGTATGCATGTATATATATTATAGTAATCACTCAGTGAGGTCTGACTCCCTCCGTTGACTATTTTTCAGGAGAGTCAACATCTTCAGACCTCAGTAGCAGGCCTGTACGCCGGATTTCTTCGCCCCGGCTTCTTTGTGTAAATTTACTTATTTGAGTCTTATTTTTATATAATCTAGACACTGCAGTAGTTGTAAATTAATTGTGAGATATTATGTATTTTATTTATGCGAGATGCATTTTAAGAATTTGAACTGGATTGTATTAAAAAGATTTTATATATATATGAGATGAGATTTAACTTAAATCCAGTTGGTGAAATACTATTGTGATATTTATGATTTCCATTTCCGTTGCATTTGATATTGTTATTATTATTATTGCATGGTTTATTTTATTTATTTTTAGGCTTGCTACCGGTTCCGAATTCGAAAGAATTCCCGTTCCTTAGCGCCGGTCATGGCCCCTATTTTGGGTCGTGACAACCAGTCTGCTATCCAGATTGGAATAAGTGTTCTATTTGGAATCAAGTGAGCCTGTATGGCTAGAGCAATGTTGGGATGATTGAGGTTGTTATTATTAGGGTTCTATGGATCCTTCATGAATTAAATTAAACGTTTTCTACATTTAGTATATTTGTACAAGCAGAATCAGCATATGTGTGGAATGCGGTGAATGCTATATACATATATGTGAATGCATTAGTGGATATGTTTTAGATTGCATGTATATATAGTATAATAATTCACTCAGTGAGGTCTGACTCCCCTCAATTATTTTTTCAGGAAATCCCATATCGTCAAACTTAGTTGTAGAGTTCCTTGCCGGTGTTCTTCAGTCCTGGCTATTTTATGCAAATGTATATTTTGAACTCTGATTTGTATTCTAGAACTACAGTAGTAGTGTTATTGTATCAGAAGAGTATTATTTTGTTTTGATATTAAATAGTCTGAGAAATTGTATTTGAAATTGTACGAATATGTATTCATTTATGAAGGATTTGGAGTATTTATTTTATATATTGATTCGAAAATTTTTAATTCTGTCATACTTTTTAATTATTTATTGCATGATTTCATTTTCTAAGGCTTGCTACGGGTTCCGAATCGAAAGAATTCCCGTTCCTAGCGCCGGTCATGACTCCTAGTTTGGGTCATAACAAAATCAAATATTAACTTACAAGATAGAGGTACTCCTCTGGCATGTCGTGTTCGACCTCGACTGGTAGACGCGACTCGAGGGGCAGCTAAAAGACAAAAGGAAAATGACAGTCAGAAATAGAAACCTAACTTCTACAGTTTCTAAGGAAAACTCGATTCAAACTTAGAATAACAATTTTAGGATTGACCTGGTGTCATGTTTTACGAGAAATCTCCTAAAAATTTGATAGAATTTTCTCTGTAAAACGGACATCCTCTACCAAAGTAGAGTCAATCCTGCAAATAAACACACTTCAAAATTTCACAGTGCACAACACCTCGGGTTGGGACCCCAAACTACACAATTCCCAATCGAAGTTCACCAAAAATACAATTAAGCAAATATTAAATATTAATATAGTAAATCACCAAAAACTATAAAATTTAAGAATAAATCATAACATAATTTATTAAATTTTTAAAACACTCAATAAAATTATTTTCCACCATAATTTAATAAAATTTCAATTAATAATATAATATTATAAAACTCAACTTTCCAAATATTCAACATAATATAGTCAAATTCAAACTATAATTGCCCAAATAGTTTAAATATACTATACTATCAATTAAAAATTCATTTTAAACCACAAAACAATAAATAATTTTGAATAAATTTTCAAAAATAGTTAGTATTAATTAACTATAAATAATAAATAATTTATAAAAATTATTTTAATACCACATTTTATCTCAAAATTAACTAAAACATAGTATTTAATTATAATATCAACAAAAACACACCATTTACCTATTATTTCAAAATTGACATAATAATAATAATATCTAAAAAAAATTAAATAAATTATCAAAAATTATTTTATCACTACTAAAATTACTAACATAATATACTAACACTAATTAACTCAAATATTCAACTAAAAATAATTAATTAATCACATTAACAAAATATACATAAAACTTAAAATACCTAAATAAATATACAAAAATTCCATAAAAATCAATTTAATTAATCTAAATTAATTTTGATATACTCTTAATCAAAATTAACCCCAATTAATTTAGATCCACTAATATAAGTATAGATCAACTCAAAAATTAACCATATAATTAAAATAAAATTATGGGTAATTAGTAAATATAAGAAAAATGAATAAAAATATTAAATCAACACAAAATCAACTAACAACAGCCCTAAACAACTAAAAATCAACCTGACAACTAACTAAAATCAACCAGAAACTAACTGAAATCAACCAGAAATCAATTGCAACAATTCTAACTAACTAACCTAAAACTCACTTACAACAGAAATTTAGATGCAAAAAAGAGCCGATGGAGGAACCCGAGCTGCTGAACTGCTGCTGCCTCACGCTGCCAGACTTGTTGCTTCTTCCGTCGCTGCTTCTTCTTGCTGCTACACTGCACGCTACTGCTGCTGGCACAAGGAAGGAGGAAGAGAAGCTGTTGTGTAGGGACAACAAGGTGGAGAAGCAGGTGATGGTGCGGAAGATGGTAGTGTGGGTGGGTTTGTTGAAGTGAAAAAAGGAGAGAAAAACAGAGAAAGAAGAGAAGAGAATAGTAAGGAAAGGAAACCAAAATTTTTTTGTTCCGAAAAAAACTTTTAACCAACTTTTTTTTTGTCTAAAAACATATATATATATATATACACACACACACACACACACACACACAACAATAATAATAATACTAGCACTAGTTAAAATAATACTATAAATAATAATAAAGTATGTGCATAAATTAAAATGATGTAAAATAATAATATCATTAGTTCTCGAATAAAATTTTAAATTTAGTAATTAAATATAATAATTTTAATCTCAAAATTATAACAATATAAAATAAAGATAATTAATATTGTTGAAACCTCAATATTTATATATAAAAAAATATATAGCTTAAAAATATTCAGGTTGTTATAGTCTTTCCCCCTTACAGAAATTCATCCTCGAATTTTAAAGAAAAGCAAGGAATTACAATGTCTATAAATGAAAAAGATAGGGATAGACGGCTTGCATCTCAAATTCTGTCTCCCACGTACAGTCTTCTACTATGTGGTTACTCCAAAGTACTTTCACCATCGGAATCTCCCAAGAGCAAAGTTGGCAATCCATAATCGCTACTGGATACTCCTCATAAAATAAATCTTCGCTGAGCTCCACTTCTTGAGGCTGAAGTACGTGAGAAGGATCAGGAATATACTTCCTCAACATAGACATATGGAACACTAGGTGGATTCAAGATAACTTAGGTGGAAACACTAGTCTATAGGCCACTTCCCCAACTCATGCTCGTATCTCGAAAGGTCCAATGTATCTTGGAGTCAACTTACCCTTCTTACCGAACCTTAAAACTCCTTTCATTGGAGATACCTTCAGAACCACCATATCTCCAACTAGAAAGGAAACGTCCTTCCTTTTGGGATCAGCATAACTCTTCTGCCTACTGAATGCTATCCTCAACCTCTGCTGAATGATAAGAACTTACTCAGAAGTAATCGGCACTAACTCTAGACCTGTCAACTGTCTCTCACCATTTTCCCAACATAAAGGTGATATGCATTTCCTACCATATAGAGCTTCATACGGAGCCATCTCAATACTTGCATGATAACTATTGTTATATGCGAATTCAATTAGTGGCAAATGATTATCCCATTAACCTCCAAAATCCATCAGGCACATTCAGAACATAACCTCTAAAGTCTAAATGGTCCTCTCAGACTGACCATCAGTTTGAGGATGGAATGCTATGCTAAAGTCATGTTTGGTACCCAATGCCTTATACAACTCTTGCTAGAAAACTGAAGTAAAAGTGGCTCCTCTGTAAAATATTATGCTCACTGGAACTCCATGAAGATAAATAATTCTGCTGACATACAACCGTGCCAACCTGTCTGTGGAGTATATCTTCTTAACTGGCAGAAAGTGAGCTGACTTAGTTAACCTGTCAATGATCACCCAAATAGCATCAAACCCACCAGTTGTCCAAGGCAAACCAATCACAAAATCCATAGTAATCATATCCCACTTCCACTCTAGGATAGGCATGGGCTGTAACAATCCTGAGGGCATCTGATGTTCTAATTTCACCTGCTGACATGTGAGACACTTGGATACAAATTCTGCAACATCCTTCTTCATTCCATTCCACTAGTATGTATCTTTCAAATTATGATACATCTCGATAGAACCTGGATGAATACTGTAAGCAGAAAAATGTGCCTCTTCTAAGATCTCATTTCCTCAAATCATCAACATCTCACACACACAACTGAATACCCAAGCGTAGAACTCCTTCATTGTCAATCATAAACTCTTTGGATTGACCTTGTTGCACCTCAAACATAATTCTCTATAATTGTGGGTCCCTTCTTTAAGTTGCCTTAACTATATCCAAGTACACAGACCGTACTCTCAACTGAGCTAAAAGGCACTTCTTAGTCACTTTCCACTACAAACTCTGATTAATAAGCTCATGCAACTCCTGAATAATCGGTCTCCTCTCAATACTAATATGGGCAAGACTACTTACTGATTTTCTACTCAACGCATCAGTTACTACATTCGCCTTGCCTGGATGGTAAAGAATCGAACAATCATAGTCTTTCAGAAGTTCCATCCCTCTTCTTTGCCTTAGGTTCAAATCCCTCTGCCCAAAGATATACTTTAAGCTCTTGTGGTCGGTGTATATCTCACAAGTGACACCATACAGATAATGCCTCCAAATCTTTAGTGCGAATACAACTGCTGCCATCTCTAAATCGTGAGTGGGATAATTCTGCTCGTGCTTCTTCAACTACCTCGAAGCACAAGCAACCACTCTGCCATTCTGCATTAGCACACATCCTAAACCTACACGGGAAGCATCACAATACACCATGTATTTAATCAACACTAGAAGGTAATGACAGTATTGGAGCTGAAGTCAATAAATCCTTCAGCAACTGGAAATGCTCCTCACATCTATTAGTCCACATAAATCTAACATTCTTATGGGTTAGTCTAGTCAAAGGTGTAGCAATCTTAGTGAAATCCTTCACAAATCTCCTGTAATAGCCTACTAAACCTAGAAAACTTCTCACTTCAGTAATCGTTGTAGGTCTTTGTAATATCCCGTGTTTTTAAAATATTTTTTACACAGTACCGGGATATGCAGTGTTAATGATTTCTGTATTTTATATGATATTTTTACGAGTTGATATGTATTTTAGACCTATTTTAATTACTGTATATTATTTTCAGTATATTACGTAAAATTTTCCCGGGACTTGTATTTTCGAGGAAATTTTCACGTAAACAATGTATTATTAATTATTTTAAATGTATTTACGGATTTGCATGAACTCATACATATTTTTAAATTATTAAATAAAGCCTGTGTGTGTATATTTATTTAATTAGGGTTTATTATTTCCCTAATATTTTATTAAGTATTTAATTGTTTTATTGTTATTTAATTAATTTTATTTAGTATAAATTATTAAAATATTAATATTTTTATGTGTGTGGTGTATATTTGATGTGTGTAATTTAATATTATTTTAATATATAGTATAAAGTATATATATATATATATATTTGTCAAAAATCAAAAAGTTTGGAAAATTACCATTTTGCCCCCGACTTCTTCTTCTTCCTCCCGATTCTTACCTTCTCCATTTCCGGTCGCTGCCGTGTCGTTCCTTCACCGTGGGTGTGCCGTCCGGTGTGCCACCGTCTTCCCCGACCAATTCCGCCGCCTGAGGAGGCCGTTTCCGGTGTCTGGAGATCGATTTTGGCCGGAGAAGCCGAAAATCGATCCACCATCGATCACATCGATTCCGGCCACCGTTTTCGACACCGCCGGTCTCTTTCTTCTCCTTGAGCTCCGGTGAGTGTTATTCTAGCTTTGGTTTGAGTTGAATTGGTCTAGAATTGCTTAGGTTTTGATTTTTCTATTTCGGCCTATTAGGGTTTTCGATTTTTTTTGAGCTTTGAATTGATTGATTCATGAAAACTCCCTTCACAAATGTTGATCCTAGTAGCTTAATCTACATGTATGAATTTTTGTAGAATTTTTGGAGATTTTTTGGATTTTTGGGTATTTTTGAATATTTTAATATTATTTTCTAATTTTCGGAAATTAATTATTTAAATTATGAAATTGGAGTTTATGGTTAAATTAGGTGTTAAAATGAATTATAGGAATTTATTTGGAATTTTTATGAATTATTAAGTATTTATTTTGAATTAATTGAGTTTATGTGAATTTGAGAAAATTAGGTTAAATGTGTTTTTATTTGAAATTAATTGGATAATTGAGTTTAATTATTGATATTATTGATAAATATGTTGAGAAAATTAATTTTGGATAATTGTATAATTTTTGGTGAATTTTTGAAGTAATTTAAGTATATTTATATATATAGGGGTATTTTGGTAATTTTACCCTAAATTGTCTAAAAATGTAATTTAATTGGTTTTAATAGTTATTTAAGGTATAAAAATGATTTCTACAAATTATTTGGTATTTTTAACTAATTAAAACTATTTTTCGTGAATTATTTTCAATTATATATATAATATACGGTTTTTCAAATAAAATAAGTTTTTATCGGTTTTTATAGTGTTTCAGGGTTAATTACGTAATTTCTACCTATAATATGTATTTCTGTGATTTAAGGATATTTTTGGTATATCTGGAATATTTCTGTGTTTGTGGACCCCGGTCGGTGGATTATAGTCTGGAGTTCAACCGAGGGGTTGTGGTTGAGTGTGGAGTTTATTTTCGAAGTGTGTTTCTTTGCAGGGTCGGCTCTACTCTTTTGAGTAGAGAGATGTCCGTTTTACAGGGGAGGTTCTGCCGAATTTTCGATAGAATTCTCGTAAAACGTGATATCCAGTCGAACCCTAATTCCTAATTCTGTTTTCGTATTTAAATACTCTAGATCAAATTCTAGGATTTCTGTTAGGGTTATTCTGATGTCGATTGATTATTTCTTGTTTAGTTGCGCCGAGACCGAGGGCTAGTGGTCTAGGCCCGTCGGACCTGTCTCGTGGAGCGCACTAGGTGAGTTACTATTTTATATATATGTGCTTTAGGATGCATGATTTTAGAAATACATGTTTCATTTTGACTAAATATGCATAGATAATATGATTTATATTCAAGTATATTTTTGGTATATTTTTAGTATATATTAAATTATATACATGTTTTGTAAATAAAATATATTTAAAATGTTTTTAAATATATTTCCAACTAAATTTATAATTTGATTGAATTCATTTGACATATATATACTCAAAATATACCTGGTTTACTTTTGGTATATTTCCAGTATATATATGGTTTATATTGTTGTTTTATTTAAATTCATGCATCATGTATTTGTGAATGAATGTTTTATTATTTATTAATGAAGGATATCAATAGAACGTGCTACCTAGTGGGCAGCACTAGGACCGAGTACGTACCGGTACGCCTATAGTATTTAGGCTATATTACTAACTTATTTGTGGATATTGATTTGATGTGATTATTGATATGTGTGAGATGTGGTTGGGGTGTGATTGCTGGAGCTCGGTTGACCAAGTGTCTCGGGGCCTATCACACTGGCAGTTAGACTGCTGGAGCTCGGTTGACTTAGTGTCTCGGGGCCAGTCTACTGTCCAAATGGATTAAGTGGATATATTTGGATTCAGTGAGCCTGTATGGCTAGAGTGTTGTCTAACACTGTTTTCTGAGGTTACGATATTTTAGGGTTCTATGTGATCCTTCATAAAAGATGATTTTCGGATAAAATATATAAAAATGATTTTACTGCATCTGTGTGAATTTGCCTGTATATATACATATTAGATATGTATTATTGACTGTATGCATTATCACTTAGTGTGTATGTATATATATTATAGTAATTCACTCAGTGAGGTCTGACTCCCCTCCGTTGACTATTTTTCAGGAGAGTCAACTTCTTCAGACCTCAGTAGCAGGTCGATACGCCGGATTTCTTCCGCCCCGGCTTCTTTATGTAAACTGTCTACTTGAGTCTTATTTATTTTATCTAGATACTGCAGTAGTCGTGAACTAAAGTATTAGATTTTATGTATTTTATTTAAAGAGATGTATTATCTTGAAACTGGATTTGTATTAAAAGATTATATATGTGATGAGATGAGATTTGATTTAAATCCAGTTGATGTGAATATCATTATGATATTATGATTTTTATTTCCGTTGCATATATATTATATGGTTATTGTTATTGCATGATTTATTTTATTTTTAGGCTTGCTACGGGTTCCGGATTCGAAAGAATTCCCGTTCCCTAGCGCCAGTCATGGCCCCTGTTTTGGGTCGTGACAAAGTTGGTATCAGAGCGGAGTTCTGTGTCAGGGCTTAGTTAAGTGAGTTGTGGCCCTAGTTTTTGAGTTGTGTTTTCTGTTGGACTACTGCAGTGTATTAGGTTCGAGTATGTCTTGATAAGTATTCCTTGCTGTAGTTTTCAGCATTATTCCTCCGTTGTCTGTTTTGTCTGAATCTTTCCGTTTGTCTTTTCAGTATGAGGAGGCGAGCGCGTGTCGCTCCACCGGTCGTTGAGGCCGAGGATGATGAGTCTTTTCAGGATGAGGTTTTACCTCCTGAGCCGCCAGTTAGACGTAGAGGTCGTGGCAGAGGTAGACCTCGAGGAGCGGCAGGTTGCCGTAGGCAGAGAGAGTTACAGGACGAGGAGCCTGTAGAGCCTGAGTTTGATGTTCATGTTCCTCCTATTGTTCAGCCTGTTCAGCCTGCCTATCAGCAGGGTATGTCTGACCCTGAGGCAGCTTTGTTCTATGCCCGAGTTGGCAGGATTGCTTTTGATGGTACTTCTGATCCTTTAGACTTTCTGTATGCGATTGAGACTAGGACTCGGACTGCTCATACCGAGTACCAGCGGATCATGATCGTTTAGTTGTCTGTTGAGGGACCAGCTTTGGATTAGTTTATTCAGATGATCCAGCCCTATATGATGACGATGACATGGGCTCAGTTTCGAGAGCGATTCATGAGGAGATTCTGTCCAGAACCTCTTCGTTTGAGCTATCGTCTTCGATTGACCAGTATTTCTCATGGAGATCGATCTGTAGAGGAGTATACCCGAGAGTTTCTTCGTTTGGGTAGATATGCTGAGGATCTGATGCGAGATCAGTATTTCGCGGTTACTACGTATGTTACTAGTTTGGGTTCTACTTTTGCTGGTATGCCTACAGCAGGTCTTACTCTCGAGTCTGTGATCGAGTTAGCCAAGGAGATTGAGTTGAGGCTAGTTAGGCAGGGAGCGATGCCTGATTACTACCAGCTAGGAGTTCAGTCGAGTGGATTGCAGGCTACTCCGTATTCGAGTTTTCATGTTGGTTCGAGTAGTCAGCAGCGAGGTTCGACTCAGCAGAGTCAGAGACAGCAGCAGCGAGTGCATCGGAGCAGTAGACATGGTCGTGGAGGTCAGCGTAGATCGTTCAGATTCGGATCAGGTGCTTCGAGCAGCAGCAGTGGTCATAGTTCTGGATCAGCGGCTAGTGTTTGCCAGACTTGTGGTAGAGTCCATTCGGGACCATGTTATCTGACACCATTGACATGCTTCATATGCGGGCAGACAGGACATTTTGCCAGATCGTGTCCTTATTCTGGGTATCAGCAGCAGCAGATTTCGCGATTCCCACAGCAGTCGATTGCTAGTGCTACACCTATGCCATTTCAGTTACCACCAGCCCAGCATCAGAGTTCTACTCAGTTTGTTCCACAGCAGAGTCGTGGTAGAGGTATCAGAGGAGGTGCCAGAGGTGTTGGCTAGGCTTCTACCAGTCAGCAGGGAGGTCGAGGCCAGGCGAGAGTCTTCCATCTGACTCAGCAGGATGCTCAGGCATCTAATGCAGTCGTGGCAGGTATTGTTTCTGTTTGTTACCTGGATGCTTTGGTTTTGTTTGATCCGGGTGCCACGCATTCGTTTGTTTCTCCTGTTTTTGCTTCTAAATCTTGTTGGCAAGCTTCGAGGATGGCTTTTCCTTTGTCTGTTGCCACTCCTCTGAGCGATTCTTTGGGCACCGATATTGTTCTTTCTGGTTGTCCAGTTCTCGTGGGAGATAGAGAATTACCCGCCGATTTGGTTTTGTTGGATGTGATGGAGTTTGATATTATTTTGGGAATGGATTGGTTATCTCAGCACTTTGCCGTGGTAGATTGCAGGAATAAGGAAGTGACTTTCAGAATTCCTGGTGAAGAAGAGTTTAAGTTTGTTGGTGATAGGAGTTCAGCACCTCAGAATTTTATTTCTGTTATTACGGCTAAGAAGTTGTTGAGGAAAAGTTGTCAGGGATATTTGGCATTGGTCAGGGATACGTCAGTGGAGAAGTTGTCACTCACAGATGTTCCTGTTGCTTATGAGTTTCCTGATGTTTTTCCCGAGGAGTTGCCAGGTTTACCACCTCATAGAGAGATTGAGTTCTGTATAGATGTGGTTCCAGGTACTACTCCTATATCTATGCCACCCTATCGTATGGCTCCTGCAGAGTTGAGAGAGTTGAAGGAGCAATTGCAAGAGTTGTTGGATAAAGGTTTTATTAAACCTAGTGTTTCTCCTTGGGGTGCACCAGTCCTGTTTGTGAAGAAGAAGGATGGTACCCTAAGACTGTGCATTGACTATAGAGAGCTGAATAAGGTGACAGTGAAGAATAAGTATCCTCTCCCGAGGATAGATGATTTGTTTGACCAGCTACAGGGTGCACAGTTCTTTTTTAAGGTTGACTTGAGGTCGGGTTATCATCAGCTGCGGATCAGTGAAGTTGATATTCCTAAGACAGCGTTCCGCACTAGATATGGCCATTATGAGTTTCTGGTGATGTCTTTTGGTTTGACTAATGCACCAGCAGCTTTTTTGGATCTGATGAATAGGGTATTCAGACCGTATGTGGATCAGTTTGTAGTAGTCTTCATTGATGATATACTAGTATATTCGAGGAGTATGGAAGAGCATGTATATCATTTGAGGATTGTACTACAGACACTGAGAGATCATCAGCTTTATGCTAAATTCTCGAAGTGTGATTTCTGGATGGAGAGTGTTTCTTTTCTTGGACACGTAGTGTCTAAAGAAGGTATTCAGGTTGATCCACAGAAGGTTGAGGCAGTGTCTGAATGGCCTAGACCTACTTTTGTTACAGAGATTCGGAGTTTTCTGGGTTTAGCCGGGTATTATAGGCGGTTTGTGCAAGATTTTTCCAGGATAGCAGCCCCTATGACTCGCTTGACTCAAAAGAATGTTAGATTTGAGTGGTCAGAAGCTTGTGAGAATAGTTTTCAGTTGTTGAACGAGAAGTTGACCACAGCGCTAGTATTAGCTTTGCCTAATAGTGTGGATAAGTTCACAGTTTACTGTGATGCCTCTAGAATTGGTCTTGGTTGTGTGTTGATGCAGAATGGAAGGGTGATAGCCTATGCTTCGAGGCAGTTGAAGAAGCATGAGCAGAACTATCCTACACATGATCTTGAGATGGCTGCAGTGATTTTTGCTTTGAAGATTTGGAGACATTATTTGTACGGGGTGACTTGTGAGATATTTACTGATCACAAGAGCCTTAAGTACATTTTTCAGCAGCGAGATTTGAATTTGAGGCAGAGGAGATGGTTGGAATTGTTGAAGGATTATGATTGCGAGATTCTTTACCATCCGGGTAAAGCTAATGTGGTAGCAGATGCCTTGAGTAGGAAGTCCTCAGGTAGTCTTGCTCACATCGGTGTTGAGAGGAGACCATTGATCCAGGAATTGCATTTGATGGTGGATCAAGGTCTGATGATGAAGATCAGTAGATCAGGTGGACTGCTAGCTCAGTTTAAAGTACGATATGTACTGAGGGATAGGATTAAAGCAGCTCAGAGCCGAGATCCCATTCTAGAAGAGCTTGCAGAGAATGTCAGAGCAGGGAAGTTCACTGATTTCACACTTGATGATGATGGTGTGTTGTGGATCAGTGGTAGATTGTGTGTTCCTGATGTGGATGATTTGAGAGAAGAGATCCTAGAGGAAGCACATTCTACAGCCTACAACGTTCATCCAGGTGTTACTAAGATGTACCACAGTATCAGAGATTTATACTGGTGGGATGGATTGAAGAAGGATGTCGCTGATTATGTTGCTAAGTGCTTGACGTGTCAGCAAGTGAAAGCCGAACATCAGAAGCCTTCTGGGAAGCTTCAGCCTCTTCCTATTCCCGAGTGGAAGTGGGAAAGGATAGCTATGGATTTTGTGGTCGGTTTACCTCGTTCGAAGGATGGATACGATTCCATCTGGGTGATTGTAGACAGATTGACGAAGTCTGCACATTTCTTGCCTGTGAAAGCCACTTATTCAGTTGCTAGATTGGCGAAGTTGTATGTGAAGCATATTGTGTGCCTTCATGGAGTACCTGTGTCCATTGTGTCAGATAGAGGTTCGGTGTTTACTTCTCGTTTCTGGCAGAAGTTGCAAGAAGCGATGGGCACTAGGTTGGATTTCAGTACTGCTTTTCATCCTCAGACAGATGGCCAGTCTGAGAGGACGATCCAGACACTGGAAGATATGTTGAGGATGTGTGTCTTGGATTTGGGAGGTAGCTGGGATGATCATTTGTCGCTTGTTGAGTTTGCATATAATAACAGCTACCATAGCAGTATTGGTATGGCACCGTATGAGGCTTTGTATGGAAGGAAGTGTAGATCCCCTTTGAGTTGGGATGAAATTGGTGAGAGAGCTTTGACTGGACCTGAGATGGTTCAGGATGCTGCAGAGAAAGTTGCCTTGATTAAGCGGAGGTTAGAGACCGCAGTTAGCCGGCAGAAGAGTTATGCGGATCCTAGGCGCAGAGATGTGGAGTTTCAGGTCGGAGATTTTGTTTTTCTGAAAGTATCTCCAATGAAGGGTGTGATGAGATTTGGCAGGAAGGGTAAGTTAGCACCGAGATATATTAGACCGTTTGAGATTCTGGAGAGAGTTGGCACTGTTGCATATCAGTTGGATTTGCCTCCGAATATGTCACAGGTGCATCCAGTATTTCATATCTCGATGTTGAGGAAGTATATCTCAGATCCTTCACTTGTGTTGCAACCTGACAGTGTGGAAGTGAGTGAAGATTTGACGTTTGTGGAAGAACCTATGGCGATCGTTGATTTTCAAGTTCGACAGTTGCGATCGAAGCAGATTCCGATGGTCAAGGTTCTATGGCGCAGCGATAGAGTTGAGGAGCATACGTGGGAGACTGAAGCTGAGATGCGAGCTTCTTACCCGTATCTCTTCCCTTCTTGATCTTGTTTTTCTGGAATTCGGGGACGAATTCTTGTAAGGGGGGGAGACCGTAATATCCCGTGTTTTTAAAATATTTTTTACACAGTACCGGGATATGCAGTGTTAATGATTTCTGTATTTTATATGATATTTTTACGAGTTGATATGTATTTTAGACCTATTTTAATTACTGTATATTATTTTCAGTATTTTACGTAAAATTTTCCCGGGACTTGTATTTTCGGGGAAATTTTCACGTAAACAATGTATTATTAATTATTTTAAATGTATTTACGGATTTGCATGAACTCATACATATTTTTAAATTATTAAATAAAGCCTGTGTGTGTATATTTATTTAATTAGGGTTTATTATTTTCCTAATATTTTATTAAGTATTTAATTGTTTTATTGTTATTTAATTAATTTTATTTAGTATAAATTATTAAAATATTAATATTTTTATATGTGTGGTGTATATTTGATGTGTGTAATTTAATATTATTTTAATATATAGTATAAAGTATATATATATACATATATTTGTCAAAAATCAAAAAGTTTGGAAAATTACCATTTTGCCCCTAACTTCTTCTTCTTCCTCCCGATTCTTCCCTTCTCCATTTCCGGTCGCTGCCGTGCCGTTCCTTCACCGTGGGTGTGCCGTCCGGTGTGCCACCGTCTTCCCCGACCAATTCCGCCGCCTGAGGAGGCCGTTTCCGGTGTCTGGAGATCGATTTTAGCCGGAGAAGCCGAAAATCGATCCACCATCGATCACGTCGATTCCGACCACCGTTTTCGACACCGCCGGTCTCTTTCTTCTCCTTGAGCTCCGGTGAGTGTTATTCTAGCTTTGGTTTGAGTTGAATTGGTCTAGAATTGCTTAGGTTTTGATTTTTCTATTTCGGCCTATTAGGGTTTTCAATTTTTTTTGAGCTTCGAATTGATTGATTCATGAAAACTCCCTTCACAAATGTTGATCCTAGTAGCTTAATCTACATTTATGAATTTTTGTAGAATTTTTGGAGATTGTTTGGATTTTTGGGTATTTTTGAATATTTTAATATTATTTTCTAATTTTCGGAAATTAATTATTTAAATTATGAAATTGGAGTTTATGGTTAAATTAGGTGTTGAAATGAATTATAGGAATTTATTTGGAATTTTTATGAATTATTAAGTATTTATTTTGAATTAATTGAGTTTATGTGAATTTGAGAAAATTAGGTTAAATGTGTTTTTATTTGAAATCAATTGGATAATTGAGTTTAATTATTGATATTATTGATAAATATGTTGAGAAAATTAATTTTGGATAATTGTATAATTTTTGGTGAATTTTTGAAGTAATTTAAGTATATTTATATATATAGGGGTATTTTGGTAATTTTACCCTAAATTGTCTAAAAATGTAATTTAATTGGTTTTAATAGTTATTTAAGGTATAAAAATGATTTCTACAAATTATTTGGTATTTTTAACTAATTAAAACTATTTTTCGTGAATTATTTTCAATTATATATATAATATACGGTTTTTCAAATAAAATAAGTTTTTATCGGTTTTTATAGTGTTTCAAGGTTAATTACGTAATTTCTACCTATAATATGTATTTCTGTGATTTAAGGATATTTTTGGTATATCTGGAATATTTCTGTGTTTGTGGACCCCGGTCGGTGGATTGTAGTCTGGAGTCCGACCGAGGGGTTGTGGTTGAGTGTGGAGTTTATTTTCGAAGTGTGTTTCTTTGCAGGGTCGGCTCTACTCTTTTGAGTAGAGAGATGTCCGTTTTACAGGGGAGGTTCTGCCGAATTTTTGGTAGAATTCTCGTAAAACGTGATATCCAGTCGAACCCTAATTCCTAATTCTGTTTCCGTATTTAAATACTCTATATCGAATTCTAGGATTTATGTTAGGGTTATTCTGATGTCGATTAATTATTTCTTGTTTAGTTGCGCCGAGACCGAGGGCTAGTGGTCCAGGCCCGTCGGACCTGTCTCGTGGAGCGCACTAGGTGAGTTACTATTTTATATATATGTGCTTTAGGATGCATGATTTTAGAAATACATGTTTCATTTTGACTAAATATGTATAGATAATATGATTTATATTCAAGTATATTTTTGGTATATTTTTTAGTATATATTAAATTATATACATGTTTTGTAAATAAAATATATTTAAAATGTTTTTAAATATATTTCCAACTAAATTTATAATTTGATTGAATTCATTTGACATATATATACTCAAAATATACCTGGTTTACTTTTGGTATATTTCCAGTATATATATGGTTTATATTGTTGTTTTATTTAAATTCATGCATCATGTATTTGTGAATGAATGTTTTATTATTTATTAATGAAGGATATCAATAGAACGTGCTACCTAGTGGGCAGCACTAGGACCGAGTACGTACCGGTACGCCTATAGTATTTAGGCTATATTACTAACTTATTTGTGGATATTGATTTGATGTGATTATTGATATGTGTGAGATGTGGTTGGGGTGTGATTGCTGGAGCTCGGTTGACCAAGTGTCTCGGGGCCTATCACACTGGCAGTTAGACTGCTGGAGCTCGGTTGACTTAGTGTCTCGGGGCCAGTCTACTGTCCAAATGGATTAAGTGGATATATTTGGATTCAGTGAGCCTGTATGGCTAGAGTGTTGTCTAACACTGTTTTCTGAGGTTGCGATATTTTAGGGTTCTATGTGATCCTTCATAAAAGATGATTTTCGGATAAAATATATAAAAATGATTTTACTGCATCTGTGTGAATTTGCCTGTATATATACATATTAGATATGTATTATTGACTGTATGCATTATCACTTAGTGTGTATGTATATATATTATAGTAATTCACTCAGTGAGGTCTGACTCCCCTCCGTTGACTATTTTTCAGGAGAGTCAACTTCTTCAGACCTCAGTAGCAGGTCGATACGCCGGATTTCTTCCGCCCCGGCTTCTTTATGTAAACTGTCTACTTGAGTCTTATTTATTTTATCTAGATACTGCAGTAGTCGTGAACTAAAGTATTGGATTTTATGTATTTTATTTAAAGAGATGTATTATCTTGAAACTGGATTTGTATTAAAAGATTATATATATGATGAGATGAGATTTGATTTAAATCCAGTTGATGTGAATATCATTATGATATTATGATTTTTATTTCCGCTGCATATATATTAAATGGTTATTGTTATTGCATGATTTATTTTATTTTTAGGCTTGCTACGGGTTCCGGATTCGAAAGAATTCCCGTTCCCTAGCGCCGGTCATGGCCCCTGTTTTGGGTCGTGACAGTCTTGTCCACTCAGTGATCGCCTTTATCTTCCTAGGATCCGCACGACTCAAGAACCTAGGTCCACATCTCTAAACCTAGGCTCTGATACCAACTTTGTGATGACCCAAAACTAGGAGTCATGACCAGTGCTAAGGAACGGGAATTCTTTCGAATCTGGGACCTGTAGCAAGCCTTAGAAAAATAAAAAATTGCATTAATTAAATAAAAGCACGATTGAATTAAAATTTTTGAATCAATATATAAAAATAAATACTTAATATCTTTTCATAAATAAATATATATTCATACAGTGTTCAAATACACTTATCAGAGTATAAAGTATCAAACAAAATAATACTTTTCTGATATAATAACACTACTACTGCAGTTTCTAGAATACAAATCAGAGTTCAAAATATACATTTACATAAAATAGCCGGGACAGAAGAACACCGGCGAAGAACTCTAGTACTAAGGTCTGACGATATAGGATTTCCTGAAAAAAATAATTGAGGGGGGTCAGACCTCACTGAGTGAATTATTATACTATATATACATGCAATCTAACCATATCCAGTCAAGCATTCTTATATATATATGCATATACACGCATTTCACACAAATGCCAACTCTGTTTTAATAAATATAATAATTGCAGAAAACATTTATTTTAATATATGAAGGGTCAAATAGAACCCTATTAATCTCAACCTCAATCAACCATATCATCCCTCTAGCCATACAAGCTCACTTAAATCCAAGTAAATCACTTATTCCATTTTGGACAATAGACTGGCCTTAAGACACTAAGTTGACCAAGCTCTAGCATTCTGACTGTCAGTGTGATTGGCCTTGAGACACTAGGTCAACCGAGCTCCAGCAATGACACCATTAATCATATCACATCTCAATCAAATAATCTCAATCATATTATAATTACCATAAATAATTCCTCACTTAAACCTAAATCTATCGCATCGTTACGGACACGGTCCTACTACTACCCACTAGGTAGCACGTTCTATTGATATCCTTCATTTGAGATAAATTATCCATTCAAAAAGTAAATAGTGTAGAATGACATTCATAATAGTAAAATAAACCATATATACCAGAAATATACCTAAAATAAACCATGTATATTTCAGGTATATATATCTCAAATGAAACATGAAATATACCAAAATAAACCATGAATATACTTAAAAACAATTTAAGTATAAATTAATAATATGACATGCATTTATTTAGGAATATATCTAAAATATACTAATCATTTAAATAAATAATTATGAATAAATACACATTTAAAACATGTATATATATATACTAAAATATACTAAAAATAAACCTAATTACCTAACATGCATATATCAAACATAGACCCTAATTATACCATCGTAAATGTATATAGAAAAAATAAATACATATACATCAAAATATACTAAAAATAAACTAAAATTATACCAAATCATATTAAAATTTAAATCACTTTTAAAAGCATATAATGAAAATGAAAAATCCTAAGTCATGCAACCTATATGCAATGCATATATATACAGTATAATAACTCACTGATTCATGCTCCATGAGACAAACTCAGCAGGCCTGGTCCGTTAGGCCTCGGTCTCGGCGCAGTTAGAAAAATAAAATAACAACAACAATCAGAATAACTTCTAATTTTTACACTTCTAGGATTACTATAGAAAGACTCAATAAAAAATTCAAAACTAGACTCGGATCGTGTAATATCCCGTGTTTTTAAATATTTTTATATTGTATCGGGATATACAGTGTTAATAATTTTATTATATAATATTGATATTTCATAAGCTTTTATTTAATTTAAATTGAATTTTAATTGTTTATTATTA
Source organism: Mallotus nudiflorus (assembly GCA_947683625.1). Classification (NCBI taxonomy): domain Eukaryota; kingdom Viridiplantae; phylum Streptophyta; class Magnoliopsida; order Malpighiales; family Euphorbiaceae; genus Mallotus; species Mallotus nudiflorus. Next base: position 85,884 of record CANTUR010001745.1, on the reverse strand, counting down.
TTTTAAGTGCTTTACGTAAAATTTTCCCGAGACTTTTATTTTCGGGGAAATTTTCATATAAATAATTTATTATTAATTATTTTAAATAGATTTACGGACTTGCATGAGCTCATACATATTTTTAAAATACTAAACACCGTGTATATGTGTACTTATTTATTTAATTAGGGTTTAATTAATATTACCCTAATATTTTATTATTTATTTATTAGTTTTATTGTTATTTAATTATTTTTACTTGTTATTAAATTTTAAAATATTAAATTATAAGTGTGTGGTGTATATTTAATATGTGTAATTTAATATTATTTTAATATATAGTATAAATTATATATATATATACATGTATATATTTAATATTAAATAAATTATAAAGTTTAACTTATTTACCAAATTGCCATTATCCCCTTCCTCTCACTCCCCGACCATTTCCCTCACCGTCCGCCGCCTGTCATGCCGATTCCTTGTTGTTGGTGTGCCGTCCGGCGTGCCACCTCCTTCCTCCAGCCGTTCCGCCGCCTGCAGAGCCTCTTTCCGGCGTCGGGAAGCTTATTTTGGCCGGAGAAGCCGAATTCTTCTTCACCGTCGTTCACGACGTTTCTGGCCACCATTTTTGACACCGCTGGTCTCTTTCTTCTCCTTGAGCTCTGGTGAGTGTGATTCTAGCTTTGGTTTGAGCTTAAATGGTCTTGATTTGCTTAGGTTTCGATTTTTCGAATTTGGCCATATTAGGGTTCTTGAATTTTTTTAAACTTCAATTTGATTGACTAATGAAAAATTCCTTCACAAATGTTGTTCCCCTTAGCTTAATCTACATGTATGAATTTTTGTGGAATTTTTGAAGATTATTTTGATTTTTGGGTATTTTTGAATATTTTAATATTATTTTCTAATTTTCGGAAATTAATTAATTAAATTATGAAATTGTGTTTTATGATAAATATAGGTGTTGAAATGAATTATAGGAATTTATTTGGAATTTTTATGAATTTCTATGTATTTATTTTGAATTATTTAGGTTTATGTAATGTTGGGAAAATTAGGTTAATTGTGTTTTTAATTGAAATTAATTGGGTAATTGATTTTAATTATTAATATTATTGATAAATATGTGGAGAAAATTAATTTTGGATAATTATATTATTTTTGGTGAATTTTTGAAGTAATTTTAGTATATTTATATATATAGGGGTATTTTGGTAATTTTGCATGAAATTGGCTAAAAATGTAATTTAATTGGTTTTAATAGTTATATAAGGTATAAAAATGATTTCTACAAATTATTTAGTATTTTTAACTAATTAAAACTATTTTTCGTGAATTATTTTCAAATATATATATAATATACGATTTTACTAATAAAATGAGTTTTTATCGGTTTTTACAGTGTTTTAAGGTTAATTATGTAATTTCTACGTATAAAATGAATTTCTATATTATAAGGGTATTTTTGGTATTTCTGAAATTGTTCTGTGATTGTGGACCCCGGTCGGTAGACTGTAGTTTGGAGTCCGACCGAGGGGTTGTGAATGTAATTTTGCATTTATTTTCGAAGTGTAATTCTCTGCAGGGTCGGCTCTACTCTTTGAGTAGAGAGATGTCCATTTTACAGGGGAGGTTCTGCCGAATTTTTAGTAGAATTCTCGTAAAACGTGATGTCCGGTCGAACCCTAATTTTGATTCTGTGTTTAATATTCTAGATTGAGTTCTAGGATTTTCTGTTAGGTTTATTCTGATTTCTATCATTATTGTTTGTTTAGTTACGCCGAGACCGAGGCCTAGTGGACCAGGCCCGTCGGACCCATCTCGTGGAGTGCACTAAGTGTGAGTTACTATATTATATATATATGTTTAGGGTGCATGATTTAGAAAAATATGTTTTATTTTGATTATTTATGCATGAATAATACAATTATTACCTAAGTTTATTTTTATTTTATTTTGGTTTATTTCCTGTATATTTTGAATTATATGCATGTTTTGTTAATAAATTATATTTAAAATGTTTTTAAATATATTTCTAGCTTAATTTATAATTTGATTGGATTTATTTGACGTATATATACTCGAAATATACCTGGTTTACTTTTGGTATATTTCCAGTATATATATGGTTTATGTTGCTATTTTATTTAAGTTCATGCATTATTTATATGTGAATGTATGTTTTATATTTATTAATGAAGGATATCAATAGAACGTGCTACCTAGTGGGCAGCACTAGGACCGAGTACGTACCGGTGCGCTTATAGCATTTAGGCTATATTACTAACCTATTTGTGGATATTGATTGGAATTGATTTATCTGATGTGTGATGTGATTTGGAGGTGTGATTGCTGGAGCTCGGTTGACCAAGTGTCTCGGGGCTAATCACACTGGCAGTCAGACTGCTGGAGCTCGGTTGACTTAGTGTCTCGGGGCCAGTCTACTGTCTAAATGGATTAAGTGGATATATTTGGAATAAGTGAGCCTGTATGGCTAGAGTGTTGTCTAACACTATTTTGAGGTTTCGATATCATAGGGTTCTATGTGATCCTTCATAAACGATGATTTTCAATAAAAAATATATAAAATGATTTTACTGCATCTATGTGTATTGCCTGTATATATACATATCATATATATACTGTTAATTGTATGCATTGTCATTTAGTATGCATGTATATATATTATAGTAATTCACTCAGTGAGGTCTGACTCCCCTCCGTTGACTATTTTTCAGGAGAGTCATCATCTTCAGACCTCAGTAGCAGGCCTGTACGCCGGATTTCTTCCGCCCCGGCTTCTTTGTGTAAACTGTTTCTCTGAGTCTTGAGTTTTATTTTATCTAGACACTGCAGTAGTCATTAAATTATTAAAGAAATGTTGTATTATATTTGAACTGGATTTGTATTAAAAGAGTTTATCTATATATGAAATGAGTATTTAATTTAAATCCAGTTGGTGGAAATGTTATTGTGATATTTATGATGATTTTTATTTCCACTGCATTATATATTGTTGTTACTATTGCATGTTTATTTTATTTTTAGGCTTGCTACGGGTTCCGGATTCGAAAGAATTCCCGTTCCCTAGCGCCGGTCATGACCCCTGTTTTGGGTCGTGACAGATCGGTTGTCACATTTTACGAGAAATCTACCGAAATTTTGACAGAGTCTCCTCAGTAAAATGGACATCTCCCTACAAAAGTAGGGCCGATCTTGCACAAAAAATACACTTCTAAAATCTCAAAGCACAACACCTCGGGTTGGGACCCCAAACTCCACAAATCCCCAACCGAGATTCACAATACACAAATAAACAATAATAAATAGTAAAATAATAAAAATCATCAAAAACCCATAAAAATATTTAAAAGCCTTTATTTTCCAACTAAAACATAAAAGTCTAATTTAAATAATATTTGATAATAAAAATTCATAAATGGAATAAAATCCTCATTTTATAATTAAATTATCATAAATTGTAAATAATATTTAAAATCACAATTTAACATCAAAAAAATAATAAAATACACATTTAATCTCAAAATAACAAATACACTTATTATTTGCATAATATTCAAAATTATCACAATTTAACTAATAAAATCTCAAATATTATACAATATTAATAAAAATTCAATTTTTACAATTATTCAACATAACATAATAAAATTCACATTTAATTGCATAAATAGTTTAATTATATAATAAAATTAGTTTTAAACCCAATTTATTTCCAAAATAATGTGTATAATATATTATTTGAAAACAATTTTTTAAAAATAGTATTAATTAGTTAAAATTAGTAAATAATTTGTAAAAATCATTTTTATACCTCAAATAATATTAAAACCAATTAAATTTAATATTCTACTAAAATTATCACCAAATTACCAAAAATACCCCTAATATATAAAAATACACATAAAATACTAATAATATTAAAAAATTCAATACAAATTATATAAATACTCAAAAATTATTTTCTTAACATATTATTCATTAAAATCAACAAATACACCTAATTAACCAATTATTTCTAACACAATATATATTTAACCTATATTTCCAAAACTAACATAAACTAAAAATAATTATAAAAATTACACAAAATTCATAAAAATTATAAATTAAATTCTAAAATTATTATTAACCATCAATAACACTAAAAACCACAATTTCATAATTATATAATTAATTTACAAAAACAATAAAATAATTAAAAATTCATAAAAATCAAAATAATTCCCAAAAAATCACACAAAAATTATGAGATGTAGATTATGCTAAGGGGAACAATATTTGTTAAGGAATTTCCCAAGAATTAAGCAAAATAATTAAAAAAAATAAAAATAAAAACTCAAGAATGGTCAAAAATGGAATCAAGCTAGAAACCCTACCAAATCACGTTTTCAAGTTGAAAGAAGCTTGGAATCCTCCTCCTCGAAGTTCCAAGAGTCCAACGGCATCGAAATCATCCAATTTGGTGGCCGGACGGAGGAGAACGGAGGAGGAGAAGATTTTGGGTTTTCTGGCTTTATAGGGACCAAACGATGCCGAAGAAGATGGAAGAAGACGATGGAGCTGGCTGACTGGTGATGGAAGGCACGGAGGCACACTGACGAAGGAAGAAACGAATGGCATACATGAGGGAAGGGGGCGGTGATCGGGAAAAATGGGAGTGAGGGAGGGTGGTTGTAATATCCCGTAATTTTAAGTATTTTTACAATGTACCGGGATATGCAGTGTCAATAATTTTTGTATATATATTATGATATTTTCACGAGTTGATATGTATTTTAAACCTATTTTAATTACTGTGTATTATTTACAGTGTTTTACGTAAAATTTTCCCGGGACTTGCATTTTCGGGGAAATTTTCACGTAAATAATTTATTATTAATTATTCTAAATATATTTTCGGACTTGCATGAACTCATACGTATTTTTAAAATATTAAACACCGTGTATATATGTAATTATTTATTAATTAGGGTTTAGTATTACCCTAATATTTAATTAATTATTTATTAGTTTTATTGTTATTTAATTATTTTTATTTAGTATAAATTATTAAAATATTAAATTTTATGTGTGTGGTGTATATTTAATGTGTGTGATTTAATATTATTTTAATATATAGTATAATCTATATATATATACACATTATATATCAAAAAATCAAAACTTTAGAAAATTACAAAACTGCCCCCGACTACTCCTTCATCCCCGATCTTCACCCTCACCGCCGTCCGGATGCCTGCCATGCCGTTCCCTTGCCGTGAGAGTGCCGTCCGGTGTGCCACTACTTTCCCCAGCCTTCCTCGCCGCCTGTGGTAGCCATTTCCGGCGCCTGAAAGCCATTTTTGGCCGGAGAAGCCGAAAGTCGAGCTACCGTCGATCACGTCGATTCCGGCCACCGTTTTCGACACCGCTGGTCTCTTTCTTCTCCTTGAGCTCCGGTGAGTGTGATTCTAGCTTTGGTTTGAGCTGAAATGGTCTAGAATTGGTTAGGTTTCGAATTTTCAATTTCAGCCTATTAGGGTTTTTGGATTTTTTTTGAGCTTTGAATTGATTGATTCATGAAAATTCCCTTCACAAATGTTGATCCCAATACCTTAATCTACATGTATGAATTTTTTTGGAATTTTTGGAGATTGTTTGGATTTTTGGGTATTTTTGAATATTTTAATATTATTTTCTAATTTTTGGAAATTAATTATTTAAATTATGAAATTGGAGTTTATGGTTAAATTAAGTGTTGAAATGAATTATAGGAATTTATTTGGAATTTTTATGAATTTCTAAGTATTTATTTTGAATTATTGAAGTTTATGTGAATTTGGGAAAATTAGGGTTAATTATGTTTTTAATTGAAATTAATTGGATAATTGAGTTTAATTATTGATATTATTGATAAATATGTTGAGAAAATTAATTTTGGATAATTGTATGATTTTTGGTGAATTTTTGAAGTAATTTAAGTATATTTATATATATAGGGGTATTTTGGTAATTTTACCCTAAATTTGCTAAATATGTAATTTAATTGGTTTTAATAGTTATTTAAGGTATAAAAATGATTTCTACAAATTATTTGGTATTTTTAACTAATTAAAACTATTTTTCGTGAATTATTTTCAATTATATGTATAATATACGATTTTTCTAATAAAATGAGTTTTTATCGGTTTTTACAGTGTTTTAAGGTTAATTATGTAATTTCTACTTATAAAATGTATTTCTGTGATTTAAGGGTATTTTTGGTATTTTCGGAATTATTCTGTGTTTGTGGACCCCGGTCGGTGGACTGTAGTTTGGAGTCCGACCGTGGGATTTTGATTGTGCCTTGTGTAGTTTTTCGAAGTGTGTTTCTTTGCAGGGTCGGCTCTACTCTTTTGAGTAGAGAGATGTCCGTTTTACAGGGGAGGTTCTGCCGGATTTTTGATAGAATTCTCGTAAAACGTGATGTCCAGTCGAACCCTAATTTCTGTTTCCGTATTTAAATACTCTAGATCGAATTCTAGGATTTCTGTTAGGTTTATTCTGATGTCAGTTATTTATTGCTTGTTTAGTTGCGCCGAGACCGAGGGCTAGTGGTCCAGGCCCATCGGACCCGTCTCGTGGAGCGCACTAGGTGAGTTACTATACTATATATATATGCTTAGGGTGCATGATTTAGAAATGCATGTTTTATGTTGATTAAATATGCATAAATAATTTGATTATTTCTTAAGTTTATATTAAGTATATTTTTGGTATATGTTAAATTATATACATGTTTTGTAAATAAAATATATTTAAAATGTTTTTAAATATATTTCCAACTTAATTTATAATTTGATTGAATTCATTTGACATATATATACTCAAAATATCCCTGGTTTACTTTTGGTATATTTCCAATATATATATGGTTTTATATTGTTATTTTATTTAAATTCATGCATCATTTATTTGTGAATGAATGATTTATATTATTAATGAAGGATATCGATAGAACGTGCTACCTAGTGGGCAGCACTAGGACCGAGTATGTACCGGTACGCCTATAGTATTTAGGCTATACTACTAACTATTTGCGGATATTGATTGATTATGATTATTGATGTGTGTGATGGGATTTGGGTGTGATTGCTGGAGCTCGGTTGACCAAGTGTCTCGGGGCCAATCACATTGGCAGTCAGACTGCTGGAGCTCGGTTGACTTAGTGTCTCGGGGCCAGTCTACTGTCCAAATGGAATAAGTGGATATATTTGGATTAAGTGAGCCTGTATGGCTAGAGTGTTGTCTAACACTATTTTCGAGGTTGCGATATTCTAGGGTTCTATGTGATCCTTCATAAACTGTGATTTTCAATAAAATATATAAAAATGATTTTACTGCATCTGTGTGAATTTGCCTGTATATATACATATTAGATATGTATTATTGACGGTATGCATTGTCATTTAGTATGCATGTATATATATTATAGTAATTCACTTAGTGAGGTCTGACTCCCCTCCGTTAACTATTTTTCAGGAGAGTCAACTTCTTCAGACCTCAATAGCAGGTCGATACGCCGGATTTCTTCCGCCCCGGCTTCTTTGTGTAGATTATCTACTTGAGTCTTATTTATTTTATCTAGACACTGCAGTAGTTGTGAATTAAAGTATTGGATTTCATGTATTTTATTTTAAAGAGATGTATTATATTGAAACTGGATTTGTATTAAAAGATTATATATATATGAGATGAGGTTTGATTCGAATCCAATGATGAGAATGTTATTATTATATTTATGATTTTTATTTCCGCTGCATATTATATGAGTATGGTTATTATTGCATGATTTATTTTATTTTTAGGCTTGCTACGGGTTCCGGATTCGAAAGAATTCCCGTTCTTTAGCGCTGGTCATGGCCCCTGTTTTGGGTCGTGACAGTGGTTGTGTTTTGTTAATATATATATATATATATATATATATATATATATATATATATATATATATACTATAGTTTAGTACTTTATATTAATATGATAATGTGTGTGTATATTTGTAATATCCCGTAATTTTTAAATATTTTAATACTGCATCGGGATATGCAGTGTTAATAATTTTTATATATAATATTGATATTTCATGAGTTGTTGTTTAATTAGAATTGATTTTTAATTATTTATTATTATTTTAAGTATTTTACGTAAAATTTTCCCGGGACTTGCATTTTCGGGAAAATTTTCACGTAAATAATTTATTATTAATTATTTTAAATATATTTTCGGACTTGCATGAACTCATACATATTTTTAAAATACTAAACACCGGGTATACGTGTAATTATTTATCTAATTAGGGTTTAATATATTACCCTAATATTTTATTAATTAATTATTCGTTCTATTGTTATTTAATTATTTTTAATTAATATTAAATTTTAAAATATTAAATATTAAGTGTGTGGATGTGATTTTTTCAAATATTTTATTAAAATTATTTTTTTTATTTTTCTTTTTCTTTTTCTTTTCTTTTCTTCTTCTCCTTTCTTCTTCCTTCCCGTGCCTGATCACCAGCCACCGCCTGCAACTGCCGTTCCCCTACAGTCGGTGTGCCGCCAGCAGCTCCGCCTTCCTCAGCCAGCTGCTCCGTCGCCCCAAGCTTCTTCCCCGGCGCCGGCTAGCCCCATTTTCCCCATTTTGGCTGAAACTTCCTCTCCTCTCCGTCAACCATGATTCCGACCACCATTTTCGACACCGCCAGTCTCTTTCTTCTCCTTGAGCTCCGGTGAGTGTGATTCTAGCTTTGGTTTGAGCTGAATTGGTCTTGATTTGCTTAGGTTTTGAATTTTTGATTTCGGCCATATTAGGGTTTTTGATTTTTTTGAGCTTCGAATTGATTGATTCATGAAAACTCCCTTCACAAATATTGATCCTTGTAGCTTAATCTTCATGTATGAATTTTTTTGGAATTTTTGGGAATTATTTTGATTTTGGGTATTTTTGAATATTTTAATATTATTTTCTAATTTTCGAAAATTAATTAAATAAATTATGAAATTGTGTTTTATGGTTAAATTAGGTGTTGAAATGAATTATAGGAATTTATTTGGAATTTTTATGAATTTCTATGTAATTATTTTGAATTTAATTAATTTATGGAATTTTTGAAAAATAGGGTTAATTGTGTTTTTAATTGAAATTAATTGGTTAATTGAGTTTAATTATGGATATTATTGATAAATATGTTGAGAAAATTAATTTTGGATAATTATACTATTTTTGGTGAATTTTTGAATGAATTTTAGTATATTTATATATATAGGGGTATTTTGGTAATTTTACCCTAAATTGGCTAAAAATGTAATTTAATTGGTTTTAATAGTTATTTAAGGTATAAAAATGATTTCTACAAATTATTTGGTATTTTTAACTAATTAAAACTATTTTTCGTGAATTATTTTCAATTTTATATATAATATACGGTTTTTCAATTAAAATCAGTTTTTATCGATTTTTACTGTGTTTAAAGGTTAATTATGTAATTTCTACTTATAAAATGAATTTCTAGGTTATAAGGGTATTTTTGGTATTTTTGGAATTGTTCTGTGTTTGTGGACCCCGGTCGGTAGACTGTAGTTTGGAGTCCGATCGAGGGGTTGTGAATGAGATGTGGTGTTTATTTTTCAAAGTGTGTTTCTTTACAGGGTCAGCTCTACTCTTTGAGTAGAGAGATGTCCATTTTACAGGGGAGGTTCTGTCGAATTTTCGGTAGAATTCTCGTAAAACGTGATATCCGGTCGATCCCTAACCCTATTTCTGTAATTAATACTCTAGATCGAATTCTAGGATTTCTGTTAGGGTTATTCTGATTTTTGTCGTTATTGTTTGTTTAGTTACGCCGAGACCGAGGCCTAGTGGACCAGGCCCGTCGGACCCATCTCGTGGAGCGCACTAATTTATGAGTTACTATACTATATATATATGCTTTAGGATGCATGATTTAGAAATATATGTTTTATTTTGATTAAAATGCATAGATAATGTGATTTGTATTTAAGTATATTTTTGGTTTATTTTTGGTATATATTAAATTATATACATGTTTTGTTAATAAATTATATTTAAAATGTTTTTAAATATATTTCTAGCTTAATTTATAATTTGATTGGATTTATTTGACGTATATATACTCGAAATATACCTGGTTTACTTTTGGTATATTTCCGGTATATATATGGTTTGTATTGTTATTTTATTTAAATTCATGCATCATGTATTTGTGAATGGATGTTTTATATTTATTAATGAAGGATATCGATAGAACGTGCTACCTAGTGGGCAGCACTAGGACCGAGTACGTACCGGTGCGCTTATAACATTTAGGCTATATTACTAACCGTTTGAGGATATTGATTGAATATGATTATCTGATGTGTGATGTGATTTGGGTGTGATTGCTAGAGCTCGGTTGACCAAGTGTCTCGGGGCCAATCACACTAACAGTCAGACTGCTGGAGTTCGGTTGACTTAGTGTCTCGGGGCCAGTCTACTGTCCAAATGGATTAAGTGGATATATTTGGATTAAGTGAGCCTATATGGCTAGAGTGTTTTCTAACACTGTTTGAGGTTGCGGAATTATAGGGTTCTATTTGATCCTTCATAAACTGTGATTTTCAATAATATATATAAAAAATGATTTTTACTGCATCTGTGTGAATTTGCCTGTATATATACATATTATATATATACTGTTGATTGTATGCATTGTCATTTAGTATGCATGTATATATATTATAGTAATTCACTCAGTGAGGTCTGACTCCCCTCCGTTAACTATTTTTCAGGAGAGTCAACATCTTCAGACCTCAGTAGCAGGCCTGTACACCGGATTTCTTCCGCCACAGCTTCTTTGTGTAAACTGCTTACTTGAGTCTTATTTTTATAATCTAGACACTGCAGTAGTTATAAATTAAATTGTGGGATTTTATGTATTTTATTTATGTGAGATATTGTATTATTTGAACTGGATTTGTATTAAAAGATTTATATATATAAATGAGATGAGATTTGACTTAAATCCAGTTGGTGAAAATACTATTGTGATATTTATGATTTTTTTTATTTCCGCTGCATTTGATATTGTTATTATTATTATTGGATGTTTTATTTTATTTTTAGGCTTGCTACGGGTTCCGGATTCGAAAGAATTCCCATTCCCTAACGCCGGTTATGGCCCTTGTTTTAGATCATGTGGTGTACAATTATTTGAAATATAATAATATATAATATTATAATTTAAGTTAAATTTATATATATATATATATATATATATATAAAGTTTGTTGAATTTACAAAACGTGCCATTGTCCATTTCTTCTCCTTGCCGACGCAACCCTCACCCTCACCGCTTGTAACTTCCGTTCGCTGCCGTTCAGAGCACCTCCCTAGTGTGCCACCGTCTTCCTCCAGTAGCTCCGCCACTTCTTTCACCCTCTCCGGCGCCGGTGAAGCCAAGAAAACCGTTTTGGCCGAAAGTTGCATCTTCCTCCACACCTCACGATTTCGACCACCAAATCCCCTCTTTCCGGTGTCGTTGAACTCCTCTGAAGCCATAGAAGATGATTCCAAGCTTTGTTTAAGCTTAAAACTTGATTTGGTAAGGTTTTTGTCAATTGTTCAATTAGGCCATTTTAGGGTTTTTGATTTTTTTGAGCTTCAATTGATCGATTCATGAAAAATCCCTTAACAAATGTTGATCCTAGTAGCTTAATCTTCATGTGTGAATTTTTGTAGAATTTTTGGAAATTATTTTGATTTTTGGATATTTTTGAATATTTTATTATTATTTTCTAATTTTTGAAAATTAATTAATTAAATTATGAAATTGTGTTTATGGTAATTATAGGTGTTGAAATGAATTATAGAAATTTATTTTTAATTTTTGGTGATTTTTATGTATTTATTTTGCATTTATTTAGTTTATGTAATTTTGAAAAAAATAGGGTTAATTATGTTTTTAATTGCAATTAATTAGTTAATTGAGTGTATTTATTGATATTATTGAGAATTATGTTGAGAAAATTAATTTTGATTAATTATATAATTTTTGGTGAATTTTTGAATGAATTTTAATATATTTATGTATATAGGGGTATTTTGGTAATTTTACCCTATATTGGCTAAAAATGTAATTAAATTGGTTTTAATAGTTATTTAGGGTATAAAAATGATTTGTACAAATTATTTAGTATTTTTAACTAATTAAAACTATTTTTCGTAAATTATTTTCAATTATATATATAATATACGATTTTTCTAATAAAATGAGTTTTTATCGGTTTTTACTGTGTTTTAGGATTAATTATGTAATTTCTACTTATAAAATGTATTTTTATGATATAAGGGTATTTTCGGTATTTTGTATATACTCTGTGAATTGTGGACCTCGGTCAGTAAACTGTAGTTTGGGGTCCGACCGAGGGATTATGGTTGTGTTTTGTGTTTATTTTCGAAGTGCATTTCTTTGCAGGGCCAGCTCTACTCTTTGAGTAGAGAGATGTCCATTTTACAGGGGAGGTTCTGCTGAATTTTTGATAGAATTATCATAAAACGTGATGTCCGGTCGAATTCTGATTTAATTCTGTGTCTAGTAATCTAGATTGAGTCTTTAGAACTTCTGTTAGATTTATCCTGATTCCTGTCGTTATCTGTTTGTTTAGTTGCACTGAGATCGAGGCCTAGTGACCAGGCCCATCGAACCCATCTCGAGGAGCGCAATAATTGTGAGTTACTATTATATATATATATGCTTTAGGGTGCATGATTTAGAAATGTATGTTATTTTGATTAATTATGCGTAAATAATTCAATTAGTATTTAAGTTTATTTTTAGTTTATTTTTGGTTTATCTTTGGTTTATTTTTGGTATATTTTAAATTATTTGCATGCTTTATTAATCATTTATATTTAACATGTTTTTAAAATATATATTTAGTTTATTTTACGATTATATTGGAGTTATTTGACGTATATATACTCGAAATATACCTGGTTTATTTTTGGTATATTTCTAGTATATATATGGTTTATGTTGCTATTTTATTTAAATTCATTCATAATTTATTTTTATGAATGTATGCTTTATATTTTAATGAACGATATCAATAGAACGTGCTACCTAGTGGGCAGCACTAGGACCGAGTACGTACCGGTACACTTATAGCATTTAGGCTATATTACTAACTTGTTTGAGGAAATTGATGGGATTTGATTATTTGATGTGTGAGAAATGATTTAGGAGTGTGATTGCTGGAGCTCGGTTGACCAAGTGTCTCGGGGCCAATCACACTGACAGTCAGACTGCTGGAGCTCGGTTGACTTAGTGTCTCGGGGCCAGTCTATTGTCTAAATGGAATAAGTGAATATATTTGGAATAAGTGAGCCTGCGTGGCTAGAGTGTTGTGTAACACTCTTTTGAGATTGTGATTTTCTAGGGTTCTATTTGATCCTTCATAAACATTGATTTTCAATAAAAATATATAAAATGATTTTATTGCATTTGTGTGTATTTGCTTGTATACATACATATTATATATACTTTTGATTGTGTGCATTGGCATTTAGTATGCATGTATATATACTGTAGTAATTCACTCAGTGAGGTCTGACTCCCCTCCGTTGACTATTTTTCAGGAGAGTCATCGTCTTCAGACCTCAGTAACAGGCCTGTATGTCGGATTTCTTCCGCCCCGGCTTTACTATGTAAACTGCTCACTTGAGTTTTATTTTATGATCTAGACACTGCAGTAGTCGTAAAATTGTTAAAAAGATATTGTATTATATTTGTGTGAGTTATGTATTTTAAGAATTTGAACTGAAACTTGTATTAAATGATTTATATATATATGGGACGAGGATTTGATTTAATTTTATTTGGTGGAAATGTTATTTTGATATTTATGATTTTATTTTCGTTGCATTAAATATTGTTATTATTATTATTGCATGTTTTATTTTTATTCAGGCTTACTACGGGTTCCGGATTCGAAAGAATTCCCGTTCCCTAGCACTGGTTATGACCCCTATTTTGGGCTGTGACAAAGTTGGTATCAGAGCAGAGTTCTGTGTCAGGGCTTAGTTGTGTGAGTCGTGGCCCTAATTTTGAAGTTGTGTTTTCTGTTAAACTACTGCAGTAATTAGGTTTGAGTATGTCTTAATAAGTATTCCTTGCTTTAGTTTTCTGCATTATTCCTCCATTGTCTATTTTTTCTGAATCGTTCTGTTATCTTTTCAGAATGAGCAGGCGAGTGCGTGTCGCTCCACCGGTCGTTGAGGTCGAGGATGACAAGTCTTTTCAGGAAAAGGTTTTACCTACTGAGCAGCCAGTTAGACGTAGAGGTTATGGCAGAGGTAGACCTCGAGGAGCGGCAGGTCGCCGTAGATAGAGAGAGATACATGACGAGAAGCCTGTTGTGTCTGAGTTTGAGGATGTTCCTGTACCTCCAGTTGTTCTACTTGTTCAGCCTGCCTATCAGCAGGGTATGTCTAACCCTGAGGCAGCTCTGTTCTATGCCAGAGTTGGCAGGATTGCATTTGATGGGACTTCTGATCCGTTAGATTTTTTATACGCGATCGAGACTAGGACTCGGACTGCTCACACTGAGTACCAGCGGATTATGATCATCGAGTTATCTATTGAGGGACCAGCCCTAGACTGGTTTATTAAGATGATCTAACCTTATATGATGACGATGACCTGGGCTCAGTTTCGAGAGCGATTTATGAGGAGATTCTGTCCAAAGCCTCTCCGTATGAGCTATCGTCTCTGATTGACCAGCATTTCTCGTGGTGATCGATCTGTAGAGGAGTACACTCAAGAGTTTCTCCAGCTGGGTAGATATGTAGAGGATCTGATGCGAGACCAGTATTTCCTAGTCACTACCTACGTTATCGGATTGGGTTCAGCATTTGCTGGTATGCCTACATCAGGCCTTACTCTAGAGTCTGTGATAGAGATGGCCAAGGAGATTGAGCTGAGGCTAGTTAGGCAGGGAGCGATGCCTGATTATTACCAGCTGGGTGTTCAGTCAAGTGGATTGCGGGCTACTCCATATTCGAGTTTTCATGTTGGTTCGAGTAGTCAGCAGTGAGGTTCGACTCAGCAGAGTCAGAGGCAGCAGCAGCGAGTTCATCGGAGCAGTAGACATGGCCATGGAGGTCAGCGTAGGTTGTTCAGATTCGGGTTAGGTGCTTCGAGTAGCAGCAGTGGTCGTAGTTCTGGATCAGCTGCCAGTGTTTGCCAGACCTGCGGTAGAGTCCATCAGGGACCGTGTTACCTGACACCACTGACATGCTTCAGATGCGGGCAGACAGGACATTTTGCCAGATCGTGTCCTTACTTCGGGTATCAGTAGCCGCAGATTCTACGATTTCCACAGCAGTCGATTGCTAGTGCTGCACCCGTGCCATTTCAGTTACCCCTAGCCCTGCATCAGAGTTCCACTTAACTTGTTCCACAGCAGGGTCATGGTAGAGGTACTATAGGAGGTGCCAAAGGTGTTGGCCAAGCTTCTACTAGCCAGCAGGGAGGTCGAGGATAGGCCAGAGACTTCCATCTTACTCAACAGGATGCTCAGGCATCCAATGCAGTCGTGGCAGGTATTGTTTCTATCTGTTACTTGGATGTATGGGTTTTGTTTGATCAGGGTGCCATGCATTCATTCGTTTCTCCTATTTTTGCTTCCAAGTCTTGTTGGCAAGCTTCGAGGATGGCTTTTCCTTTGTCTGTTGTCACTCCTCTGAGCGATTCCTTGGACACCGATATTGCTCTTTCTGGTTGTCCAGTTCTCATGGGAGAAAGAGAATTACCCGCTGATTTGATTCTGTTGGATGTGATGGAGTTTGATGTTATTCTGGGAATGGATTGGTTATCTCAGCACTATACCGTGGTAGATTGTCGGAATAAAGAGGTGACCTTCAGAATTCCTAATGAAGAAGATTTTAAATTTATGGGTGATAGGAGTTCAGCACCTCAGAATCTTATTTCTGCTATTACGATTAGGAAGTTGTTAAGAAAAGGATGTCAGGGATATTTGGCATTAGTCAGGGATACTTCAGTGAAGAAGTTGTCACTCACAGATGTTCTTATTGCTTGTGAATTTCCTAATGTTTTTCCTGAGGAGTTGCCAGGTTTACCACCTCACAGAGAGATTGAATTCTGTATAGATGTGGTTCCAGGTACTACTCCTATATCTATGCCACCCTACAGAATGGCTCCTACAGAGTTGAAAGCCAATGCTAAATTCTCCATGCATCATTTATTTAAATAGCCCACAAACTGGTGTTTCTCCTTGGGCTATTTTATTTAAATTCATGCATCCTTTATTTAAATTCATGCATCATTTATCTATGCCACCCTATCGAATGGCTCCTGCAGAGTTGAAAGAGTTGAAGGAGCAGTTGCAAGAGTTCTTGGATAAAGGTTTTATCAGACCCAGTGTTTCTCCTTGGGGTGCACCAGTCCTGTTTGTGAAGAAGAAGGATGGTACCCTGAGACTGTGCATTGACTACAGAGAGCTGAATAAGGTAACAGTGAAGAACAAGTATCCTCTCCTGAGGATAGATGATTTATTTGATCAACTTCAGGGTGCACAGTTCTTTTCTAAGGTTGACTTGAGGTCTGGTTATCATCAGTTGCGGATTAGTGAAGCCGATATTCCTAAGACAGCGTTCCGCACTAGATATGGTCATTATGAGTTTCTGGTGTTGTCTTTTGGTTTGACAAATGCACCAGCAGCTTTTATGGACTTAATGAATAGGGTATTCAGACCGTATGTGGATCAGTTTGTAGTAGTCTTCATTGATGATATACTAGTTTATTCGAGGAGTATGGAGGAGCATGTATATCACTTGAGGATTGTACTACAGACATTGAGAGATCATCAGCTTTATGCTAAATTCTCGAAGTGTGATTTCTGGATGGAGAGTGTTTCTTTTCTTGGACACGTAGTGTCTAAAGAACGTATTCAGGTTGATCCACAGAAGATTGAGGCAGTATCTGAGTGGCCTAGACCTACTTCTGTTACAGAGATTCAGAGTTTTCTGGGTTTAGCCGGGTATTATAGGCGGTTTGTGCAGGATTTTTCTAGGATTGCAGCCCCTATGACTCGCTTGACTCAGAAGAATGTTAGATTCGAGTGGTCAAAAGCTTGTGAGAATAGTTTCCAATTGTTGAAGGAGAAGTTGACCACAACGCCAGTGTTAGCTTTGCCTAATAGTGTGGATAAGTTCACAGTTTACTGTGATGCTTCTAGAGTTGGTCTTGGTTGTGTATTGATGCAGAATGGAAGGGTGATAGCCTATGCTTCGAGGCAGTTGAAGAAGCATGAGCAGAACTATCCTACACATGATCTTGAGATGGCTGCAATGATCTTTGCTTTGAAGATTTGGAGACATTATCTGTACGGGGTGACTTGTGAGATATTTACTGATCACAAGAGCCTTAAGTACATTTTTCAGCAGCGAGATCTGAATCAGAGGCAGAGAAGATGGTTGGAACTGTTGAAGGATTATGATTGTGAGATCTTATATCATCCGGGTAAAGCTAATGTGGTAGCAGATGCCTTGAGTAGGAAGTCCTCAGGTAGTCTTGCTCATATCAGTGTTGAGAGGAGACCATTGATCCAGGAGTTGCATCTGATGGTGGATCAAGGTCTGATGATGAAGCTCAGTAGATCAGGTGGACTGCTAGCTCAGTTTAAAGTATGATCTGTACTGAGGGATAGGATTAAAGTAGCTCAGAGTTGAGATCCTATTCTGGTAGAGCTTGCAGAGAATGTTCGAGCAGGGAAGTTCACTGATTTCACACTCGATGATGATGGTGTGTTGTGGATCAGTGGTAGATTGTGTTCCTGATGCGGATGACTTGAGGGAAGAGATTTTAGAGGAAGCACACTCTACAGCCTACAGCATTCATTCGGGCATTACTAAGATGTACCACAGTATCAGAGATTTATACTGGTGGGATGGATTGAAGAAGGATGTTGTTGATTATGTTGCTAAGTGTCTGACGTATCAGCAAGTGAAAGCCAAACATCAGAAGCCTTCTGGGAAGCTTCAGCCTCTTCCTATTCCTGAGTGGAAGTGGGAAAGGATAGCTATGGATTTTGTGGTCGGTTTACCTCGTTCGAAGGATGGATATGATTCCATCTGGGTGATTGTAGACAGATTGACGAAGTCTGCACATTTCCTACCTGTGAAAGCCACTTATTCAGTTGCTAGATTGGCGAAGTTGTATGTGAAGCATATTGTGTGCCTTCATGGAGTACCTGTGTCCATTGTGTCAGATAGAGGTTCAGTGTTTACTTCTCATTTTTGGCAGAAGTTACAGGAAGCGATGGGTACTAGGTTGGATTTCAGTACTGCTTTTCATCCTCAGACAGATGGCCAGTCTGAGAGGACAATCCAGACACTAGAAGATATTTTGAGGATGTGTGTCTTGGATTTGGGAGGTAGATGGGATGATCATTTGTCACTTGTTGAGTTTGCATATAATAACAGCTACCATAGCAGTATTGGCATGGCACCGTACGAGGCGTTATATGGAAGGAAGTGTAGATCCCCGTTGAGTTGGGACGAGATTGGTGAGAGAGCTTTGATTGGACCTGAGATGGTTCAGGATGTTGCAGAGAAAGTCACCGTGATTAAGCGAAGATTAGAGACCGCAGTTAGTAGACAGAAGAGTTATGCGGACCCTAGGCGCAGAGATGTGGAATTTCAGGTTGGAGATTTTGTTTTTCTGAAAGTATCTCCGATGAAGGGTGTTATGAGATTTGGCAGGAAGGGTAAGTTAGCACCGAGATATATTGGACCGTTTGAGATTCTGGAGAGAGTTGGCACTGTTGCATATCGGTTGGATTTGCCTCCGAGTATGTCACAGGTGCATCCAGTATTTCATATCTCGATGTTGAGGAAGTATATCTCAGACCCTTCACACATATTGCAGCCCGACAGTGTAGAAGTGAGTGAAGATTTGACGTTTGTGGAAGAACCTGTGGCGATCATTGATTATCAAGTTCGACAGTTACGATCGAAGCAGATTCCAATGGTCAAGGTTCTGTGGCGTAGCGACAGAGTTGAGGAGCATACGTGGGAGACTGAAGCTGAGATGATAGCTTCTTACCCGTATCTCTTTCCTTCCTGATCCTGTAATCTTTTCTTTTTGGAATTCGGGGACGAATTCTTGTAAGGGGGGAAGACTGTAATATCCCGTGTTTTTAAATATTTTTACACTGCATCGGGATATGCAGTGTTAATAATTTCCGTATATAAATTATAATATTTTCATGAGTTGATATGTATTTAAAACATATTTTTAATTATTGTGTATTATTTACAGTGCTTTACGTAAAATTTTCCCGAGACTTTCATTTTCGGGGAAATTTTCATGTAAATAATTTATTATTAATTATTTTAAATATATTTTCGGACTTGCATGAACTCATACGTATTTTTAAAATACTAAACACCGTGTATATGAGTACGTATTTATTTAATTAGCGTTTAATTAATATTACCCTAATATTTTATTATTTGTTTATTAATTTATTGTTATTTAATTATTTTTATTTATTATTATATTTTAAAATAATAAATTTTATGTGTGTGGTGTATATTTAATGTGTGTAATTTAATATTATTTTATTATATAGTATAAAGTATATATATATACATATAATACATTAAAAATCAAAACTTTTGGAAAATTACCGTTTAGCCCCTTCCTTCTCCTTCTTCTCTCCCGATCGTCTACCGTCATTGTGCCTCCCATTCCACCACGCCGAACCGCCCTTCGCCGCCACCAGCTGCCACCAACCTTCTTCCCCTTCCTTCCTCTTCCTCTCCGACGTGACCAGGCCGCCGGAAGTCCGCTGGAACGCCCAGAATCCGCCATGGCAGCAAGTTGAGCTTCTTGCCGTTGATGACGATTCTGGCCACCATTTCATACACCGCCGGTCTTCATCGACTCCTTGAGCTCTGGTGATTCCAATTCTAAGCTCCTTTTGGCCTGAAATCAAGTGGATTTTGAGGTTTGAGCTAAAACTCAATTCGGCCATATTAGGGTTTTTGATTTTTTTGAGCTTCGAATTGATTGATTCATGAAAACTCCCTTCACAAATGTTGATCCAAGTAGCTTAATCTACATGTATAAATTTTTGTGGAATTTTTGGAGATTTTTTGGATTTTTGGGTATTTTTGAATATTTTAATATTATTTTCTAATTTTTGGAAATTAATTATTTAAATTATGAAATTGTGTTTTATGGTTAAATTAGGTGTTGAAATGAATTATAGGAATTTATTTGGAATTTTTATGAATTATTATGTATTTATTTTGAATTATTTAAGTTTATGTAATTTTGGAAAATTAGGGTTAATTATGTTTTTATTTGAAATTAATTGGTTAATTGAGTTTAATTATTGATAAATATGTTGAGAAAATTAATTTTGGATAATTGTATAATTTTTGGTGAATTTTTGAAGTAATTTTGGTATATTTATATATATAGGGGTATTTTGGTAATTTTACCCTAAATTGGCTAAAAATGTAATTTAATTGGTTTTAATAGTTATTTAAGGTATAAAAATGATTTTCACAAATTATTTGGTATTTTTAACTAATTAAAACTATTTTTCGTGAATTATTTTCAATTATATATATAATATACGGTTTTTCTAATAAAATGAGTTTTTATCGGTTTTTATAGTGTTTTAAGGTTAATTATGTAATTTCTACCTATAAAATGTATTTCTGTGATTTAAGGGTATTTTTGGTATTTTCAGAATTATTCTGTGATTGTGGACCCCAGTCGGTGGACTGTAGTTTGGAGTCCGACCGTGGGATTTTGATTGTGCTCTGTGTAGTTTTTCGAAGTGTATTTCTTTGCAGGGTCGGCTCTACTCTTTTGAGTAGAGAGATGTCCGTTTTACAGGGGAGGTTCTGCCGGATATTCGGTAGAATTCTCGTAAAACGTGATATCCGGTCGATCCCTAATTCCGATTCTGTGTTTAATACTCTAGATCGAATTCTAGGATTTTCTATTAGGTTTATTCTAATGTCTGTCGTTATTGTTTTTTTAGTTGCGCCGAGACCGAGGGCTAGTAGACCAGGCCCGTCGGACCCGTCTCGTGGAGTGCACTAATTTGAGAGTTACTATACTATATATATATGCTTAGGATGCATGATTTAGAAATATATGTTTTATTTTGATTAAAGTGCATAAATAATGTGATTTGTATTTAAGTATATTTTTGGTATATATTAAATTATATACATGTTTTGTTAATAAACTATATTTAAAATGTTTTTAAATATATTTCTAGCTTAATTTATAATTTGATTGGATTGATTTGACGTATATATACTCGAAATATACCTGGTTTACTTTTGGTATATTTCCGGTATATATATGGTTTATATTGTTATTTTATTTAAATTCATGCATCATTTATTTGTGAATGAATGTTTTATATTTATTAATGAAGGATATCAATAGAACGTGCTACCTAGTGGGCAGCACTAGGATCGAGTACGTACCGGTACGCCTATAGTATTTAGGCTATACTACTAACTATTTGCGGATATTGATTGATTATGATTATTGATGTGTGTGATGGGATTTGGGTGTGATTGCTGGAGCTCGGTTGACTAAGTGTCTCGGGGCCAATCACACTGGCAGTTAGACTGCTGGAGCTCGGTTGACTTAGTGTCTCGGGGCCAGTCTACTGTCCAAATGGATTAAGTGGATATATTTGGATTAAGTGAGCCTGTATGGCTAGAGTGTTGTCTAACACTGTTTGAGGTTTCGATATCATAGGGTTCTATTTGGTCCTTCATAAACTGTGATTTTCAATAAAATATATATATAAAATGATTTTATTGCATCTGTGTGTATTTGCCTGTATATATACATATTAGATATATACTGTTGATTGTATGCATTATCATTTAGTATGCATGTATATATATTATAGTAATTCACTCACTGAGGTCTGACTCCCCTCCGTTGACTATTTTTCAGGAGAGTCAATATCTTCAGACCTCAGTAGCAGGCCTGTACGCCGGATTTCTTCCGCCCCGGCTTCTTTGTGTAAATTACTTATTTGAGTCTTATTTTTATTTAATCTAGACACTACATTAGTTGTAAATTAATTGTGAGATATTATGTATTTTATTTATGCGAGATGCATTTTAAGAATTTGAACTGGATTGTGTTAAAAAGATTTTATATATATATAAGATGAGATTTAACTTAAATCCAGTTGGTGAAATACTATTGTGATATTTATGATTTCCATTTTCGCTGCATTTGATATTGTTATTATTATTATTGCATGGTTTATTTTATTTTATTTTATTTTTAGGCTTGCTACAGGTTCCGGATTCGAAAGAATTCTCGTTCCCTAGCACCGGTCATGGCCCCTGTTTTGGGTCGTGACAGGCTCTGAGCTGCTTTAATCCTATCCCTTAGTATATATCGCACCTTAAACTGAGATAGCAGTCCACCTGACCTACTGATCTTCATCATCAGACCTTGATCCACCAACAGATATAACTCCTGGATCAACGGTCTCCTCTCAACACTGATGTGAGCAAGACTACTTGAGGACTTTCTACTCAAGGCATCTGCTACTACATTAGCCTTGCCCGGATGGTATAATATCTCACAGTCATAATCCTTTAACAATTCCAACCATCTCCTCTGCCTCATATTCATATCTCTCTGTTGGAAAATGTACTTAAGGCTCTTGTGATCAGTAAAAATCTCACAAGTCACCCCGTACAGATAATGTCTCCAAATCTTCAGAGCAAAGATCACTGCAGCCATTTCAAGGTCATGTGTAGGATAGTTCTGCTCATGCTTCTTCAATTGCCTTGAAGCATAGGCTATCACCCTTCCATTTTGCATCAACACACAACCAAGGCCAACTCTAGAGGCATCACAATAAACTGTGAACTTGTCCACACTATTAGGCAAAGCTAACAGTGGGGTTGTGGTCAGTTTCTCCTTTAACAACTGGAAACTATTCTCACAAGCTTCTGACCACTCAAATCTAACATTTTTCTGAGTCAAGCGAGTCATAGGGGCTGTAATTCTAGAAAAATCCTGCACAAACCGCCTATAATACACAGCTAAACCCAGAAAACTCCGAATCTCAGTAACAGAAGTCAGTCTAGGCCACTCGGACACTGCTTCAATCTTCTGTGGATCAACCTGGATACCTTCTTTAGACACCACGTGTCCAAGAAAAGAAACACTCTCCATTCAGAAGTCACACTTTGAGAATTTAGCATAAAGCTGATGATTTCTCAATGTCTATAATACAGTCGTCAAATGATATACATGCTCCTCCATACTCCTCGAATAAACCAGTATATCATTGATGAAGACTACCACAAACTGATCCACATACGGTCTGAATACCTTGTTCATCAAGTCCATAAAAGCTGCTGGTGCATTAGTCAAACCAAAAGACATCACCAGAAACTCATAATGGCCATATTGCGTGCGGAATGCCGTTTTAGGAATATCAGCTTCACTAATCCGCAACTGATGATAACCCAACCTCAGATCAATCTTAGAAAAGAACTGTGCACCCTGTAGCTGATCAAACAAGTCATCTATCCTCGAGAGAGGATACTTGTTCTTCACTGTCACCTTGTTTAGCTCTCTGTAGTCAATGCACAGTCTCAGGGTACCATCCTTCTTCTTCACAAACAGGACTGGTGCACCCCAAGGAGAAACACTGGGTCTAATAAAACCTTTATCAAATAACTCTTGCAATTGCTCCTTCAACTCTTTCAACTCTGCAGGAGCCATTCTGTAGGGTGGCATAGATATAGGAGTAGTACCTGGAACCACATCTATATATAATTCAATCTCTCTATGAGGTGGTAAACCTGGCAACTCCTCAGGAAAAACATCAGGAAACTCACAAGCAATAGGAACATCTATGAGTGACAACTTCTCCATTGAAGTATCCCTGACTAATGCCAAATATTTCTGACATCCTTTTCTCAACAACTTCCTAGCTGTAATAGCAGAAATAAGATTCTGAGGTGCTGAACTCCTATCACCCACAAACTTAAAATCTTCTTCATCAGGAATTCTGAAAGTCACCTCTTTATTCCAATAATCTACCACGGCATAGTGCTGAGATAACCAGTCCATACCCAAAATAACATCAAACTCCATCACATCCAACAGAATCAAGTTGACAGGCAATTCTCTATCTCCCACGAGAACTGGACAACTAGAAAGAACAATATTGGCATCCAAAGAATCTCTCAGAGGAGTGGCGATAGACAAAGGAAAAGCCATCCTCGAAGCTTGCCAACAAGACTTGGAAGCAAAAACGGGAGAAACAAATGAATGTGTGGCACCCTAATCAAACAAAACCCATGCATCTAGGTAACAGACAAAAAAAATACCTGCCACGACTGCATTAGATGCCTGAGCATCCTACTGAGTAAGGTGGAAGACTTTGGCTTGTCCTCGACCTCCCTGCTGACTGGTAGAAGCCTGGCCAACACCTCTGGCACCTCCTCTAATACCTCTACCTCGACCCTGTTGTGGAACAAGCTGAGTGGAACTCTGATGCTGGGCTGGAGGTACCTGAAATGGCATGGGTGAAACACTAGCAATCGACTGTTGTGGAAATCGCGGAATCTGCAGCTGTTGATGCCCAGAGTAAGGACACGATCTGGCATAATGTCCTGTCTGCCCGCATCTGAAGCATGTCAGTGGTGTCAGGTAACACGGTCCCTGATGGACTCTACTGTAGGTCTGGCAAACACTGGCAACTAATCCGGAACTACGACCACTACTGCTACTCGAAGCACCTGACCCGAATCTGAACGACCTACGTTGACCACCATAGCCATGTCTACTGCTCTGATGCACTCGCTGCTGCTGCCTCTGACTCCACTGAGTCGGACCTCGCTGCTGGCTACTCGAACCAACATGAAAACTAGAATACGGTGTAGTCTGCAATCCACTCGACTGAACACCCAGCTGGTAGTAATCAGGCATCGCTCCTTGCCTAACTAGCCTCAACTCAATCTCCTTGGCCAACTCAATCATCGACTCCAGAGTAAGGCCTGCTGTAGGCATACCAGCAAATGCTGAACCCAACCCGGTGACATATGTAGTGACTGTGAAATACTGGTCTCGTATCAGATCCTCTGCATAGCTACCCAGCCGGAGAAACTCTCGGGTGTACTCCTCTACTGATCGATCACCACGAGAAATGCTGGTCAATCGGAGACGATAGCTCATATGAAGAGGCTCTAGACAAAATCTCCTCATAAATCGCTCTCTGAACTGAGCCCAGGTCATCGTCATCATATAAGGCTGGATCATCTGAATAAACCAGTCTAGGGCTGGTCCCTTGACAGACATCTCAACGATCATAATCCGCTAGTACTCGATGTGAGCAGTCCGAGTCCTTGTCTCGATCGCATGCAGAAAGTCTAACGGATCGGAAGTCGCATCAAATGCAATCCTGCTAACTCTGGCATAAAACAAAGCTGCCTCAGGGTCAGACATACCTTGCTGATAGGCAGGCTAAACAGGCAGAACGACTAGAGGTATAGGAACATCCTCAAACTCAGGCTCTACAGGCTCCTCGTCCTGTATCTCTCTCTACCTACAGTGACCTGCCGCTCCTCGAGGTTTACCTCTGCCATGACCTCTACGTCTAACTGGCTGCTCAGGAGGTAAAACCTCATCCTAAAAAGACTCGCCATCCTCGGCCTCAATGATCGATGGAGCGACACGCGCTTGCCTCCTCATTCTGAAAAGACAACAGAGCGATTCAGACAAAATAGACAACGGAGGAATAATACAGAAAACTAAAGCAAGGAATACTCATCAAGACATACTCGAACCTAATTCACTGCAGTAGTTTAATAGAAAACACAACTCTGAAAACTAGGGCCACAACTCACACAACTAAACCCTGACACAAACTCGGCTCTGATACCAACTTTGTCATGACCCAAAACAGGGGCCATGACCGGCGCTAGGGAATGGGAATTCTTTCGAATCTGGAACCCGTAGCAAGCCTTAAAATAAAATAAAATATGCAATAATAATAATAACACAATTAAGTAAAATATTATGCAGCGAAAATAAAATCATAAATATCAAAATAACATTTCCACCAAATGAAATTAAATCAAATCCTCATCTCATATATAAATAAATCCTTTAATACAAGTTTCAGTTCAAATTCTTAAAATACATAGCTCACACAAATATAATAAAATATCTTTTAACAATTTTACGACTACTGCAGTGTCTAGATCATAACATAAAACTCAAGTGAGCAGTTTACATAGTAAAGCCGAGGCGGAAGAAATTCGGCGTACAGGCCTGCTACTGAGGTCTGATGAAGATGACTCTCCTGAAAAATAGTCAACGAAGGGGAGTTAGACCTCACTGAGTGAATTACTATAATATATATACATGCATACTAAATGCCAATGCACACAGTCAATAGTATATATAATATATATATATACAAGCAAATACACACGAATGCAATAAAATCATTTTATATATTTTTATTGGAAATCACTGTTTATGAAGGATCGAATAGAACCCTAAAAAATCGCAACCTCAAAACAGTGTTAGACAATACTCTAGCCATACAGGCTCATTTATTCCAAATATGTTCACTTGTTCCATTTGGACAGTAAATTGGCCCCGAGACACTAAGTCAACCGAGCTCCAGCAGTCTGACTGTCAGTGTGATTGGCCTCGAGACACTTGGTCAACCGAGCTCCAGCAATCACACTCCCAAATTCTTTCTCACACATCAAATAATGAAATCCAATCAATATCCTCAAATAGGTTAGTAATATAGCCTAAATGCTATCGGCGTACCGGTACGTACTCGGTCCTAGTGCTGCCCACTAGGTAGCACGTTCTATTGATATCCTTCATTAAAATATAAAGCATACATTCATAAAAGTAAATGATGCATGAATTGAATAAAATAACAATATAAACTATATATATACTAGAACTATACCAAAATTAAACCAGGTATATTTCGAGTATATATATGTCAAATAAATCCAATATAATTGTAAAAAAAACTAAATATATATTTAAAAACATTTTAAATATAAATGTTTAATAAAGCATGCATATAATTTAAAATATACCAAAAATAAACCAAAGATAAACCAAAAATAAACTAAAAATAAACTTAAGTACTGATTAAATTATTTATGCATATTTAATCAAAATAAAACATACATTTCTAAATCATGCACCCTAAAGCATATATATATAGAATAGTAACTCACTAATTATTACGCTCCTCGAGATGGGTCCGATGGGCCTGGTCCACTAGGCCTCGGTCTCGGCGCAACTAAACAAACAATAATAACAGACATCAGAATAAACCTAATAGAAAATCCTAGAAACTCGACCTAGAATATTAGACACAGAATTAAATCAGAATTAGAGTTCAACCGGACATCACGTTTTACGAGAATTCTACCGAAAATCCGACAGAACCTCCCCTGTAAAACGAACATCTCTTTACTCAAAGAGTAGAGCCGGCCCTGTAAAGAAACACACTTCGAAAAATAGGCACAGAACCACAATCTCAACCCCTCGGTCGGACTCCAAACTACAGTTTACCGACCGAGGTCCATAATTCACAGAACAATACAGAAATACCGAAAATACCCTTATATCATAGAAATACATTTTATAAGTAGAAATTACGTAATTAACCCTAAAACACAGTAAAAATCGATAAAAAACTCATTTTATTAGAAAAATCGTATATTATATATATAATTGAAAATAATTTACGAAAAATAGTTTTAATTAGTTAAAAATACTAAATAATTTTTAAAAATCATTTTTATACCTTAAATAACTATTAAAACCAATTTAATTACATTTTTAGCCAATTTAGGGTAAAATTACCAAAATACCCATATATATATAAATATACTAAAATTAATTCAAAAATTCACCAAAAATAATATAATTGCTAAAAATTAATTTTCTCAACATATATATCAATAAATAAACTCAATTAACTAATTATTTCAATTAAACACACAATTAACCCTATTTTCTCAAAATTACATAAACTAAATAAATTCAAAATAAATACATAAAAATTCACAAAAATTCCAAATAAATTTCTATAATTCATTTCAACACCTATATTTATCATAAAACACAATTTCATAATTTAATTAATTAATTTCAAAAATTAGAAAATAATAATAAAATATTCAAAAATACCCAAAAATCAAAATAATTTCAAAAAATTCTAAAAAAATTCCCACATGAAGATTAAGCTAAGGGGAGAAAAATTTGTGAAGGAATTTCTCATGAATCAATCAAATTGAAGTTCAAAAAAATCAAGAACCCTAATAGGCCAAAATTGCAAAATCGAAACCTAGGCAAATCTAGACCATTTTAAGTGAAACAAAGCTGGGAATCACACTCACCGGAGCTCAAGGAGAAGATAGAGACCGGCGGTGTCGAAAATGGTGGCCGGAATCACGTCGATCAATGTTGAGAAGAGTTTCGGCTTTTCCGGCCAAAACAAGCTTCCAGACGTCGGAAACGATTGCAACAGGTGGCAGGGAAGGCTGAGGAAGGAGGTGGCATGCCGGAAGGCACACCGATGGCAAGGGAAGAGCTTGACAGATGGCGGAAATGGAGGAAGTCGATCGGGGAAGAAGGAGAGGAAGTCGAGGGCAAAACTATAATTTGGCAAAGTTTGATTTTTTTGACAATTTTTAATGTGTGTGTGTGTGTGTGTGTATATATATATATATATATATATTCACATTATGTATTATAATAATATAAATTTTCACACACATAATTTAATATTTTTAATAATTTATACACTAAAGAAAATAATTAAATAATATTAAAACTAAATAATAAATAATAAAATTAGGGTAATTAATTAAACCCTAGTTTAATTTAAATATACACACATATATACACTCCATTTAGTAATTTAAAAATGTATATGAGTTCATGCAAATGTGGAAATCTATTTAAAATAATTAATAATAAATTATTTACATATCAATTTTCCCGAAAATAAAATTCTCGGGAAAATTTTACGTAAAGTACTTAAAATAATATAAAACAATGAAAATTAGCTTTAATTAAATAACAATTCATAAAATATCAATATTATATACAAAATTTATTAACACTACATATCCCGATGCAGTATTAAAATATTTAAAAACACGAGATATTACACGCATATTCGAAGCATATCCAATAAAGTCTGAATGGTCCTCTTAAACTGACCATCAGTTTGAGGATGGAATGTTGTGCTGAAGTCAAGTCTGGTACCCAATGCCTTATGCAACTCTTGCTAGAAAACTGAAGTAAAAGTGGCTCCTTTGTCAGATATTATGCTCACTGGAACTCCATAAAGACAAACAATTCTGCTGACATACAACTGTGCCAACCTGTTTGTGGAGTATGTCTTCTTAATTGGCAAAAAGTGAGCTGACTTAGTTAACCTGTCAATGATCACCCAAATAGCATCAAACCCACTAATTGTTTGAGGCAAACCAGTCACAAAATCCATAATAATCATATCCCACTTCCACTCTGGGATAGGCATGGGCTGTAACAATCCTAAGGGCCTCTGATGTTCTAGTTTCACCTGCTGACATGTGAGACACTTGGATACAAATTTTGCAACATCCTTCTTCATTCCATTCCACCAGTATGTATCTTTTAAATTATGATACATCTCGGTAGAACCTAGATGAATACTGTAAGCAGAAAAATGTGCCTCTTCTAAGATCTCTTTCCTCAGATCATCAACATCTCGCACACACAATCGAGTACAAAGCATGGAACTCCTTGTCACGACCCAAAACAGGGGCCATGACCGACGCTAGGGAACGGGAATTCTTTCGAATCCGGAACCCGTAGCAAGCCTAAAAATAAAATAAAACAATGCAATAATAATAACAACAACTCTTAATGCAGAGGAAATAAAATCATAAATATCAAAATAATAATCCACCATGGGATTTAAATCAAATCCATATCTCATATTGTAATATCTCGTGTTTTTTTAAATATTTTTATACTGTACCGGGATATGCAGTGTTAATAAATTTTGAATATATATACGATATTTTTACGAGTTGATGTGTATTTAAAACCTATTTTAAATACTGTGTTTTAGTTACAGTGCTTTACGTAAAATTTTCCCGGGACTTGCATTTTCGGGGAAATTTTCACGTAAATAATTTATTATTAATTATTTTAAATATATTTCCGAACTTGCATGAACTCATACGTATTTTTAAATTACTAAATAAAGCCTATGTGTGTAATTATTTATTTAATTAGGGTTTAATATATATTACCCTAATATTTTATTATTTATTTATTAATTTATTGTTATTTAATTATTTCATTTATTATTAAATTATTAAAATTATTTTATTGTTTTATTTTATTTTTTTCTTTTTTCTTTTTCTTTTTCTTTTCTTTTTCTTTTCTCTCTTTTTCTTTTTCTTCTTCTTCTTCTCCTTCCTTCTCCTACGCCCGACCACCACCCATCCCCCACCGCTTGTAACTTCTGATTTCCGGCAGTCGGTGTGCCGCCAGGAGCTCCACCTTCCTCAGCCAGCTGCTCCACCGTCCCTAGCTCCCTTCTCCGGCGCCGGTAGCTCCTTTTTCTTCCTTTGGCCGAAACTTCTTCCCTTCGCCGTTTCTCTCTCTTCCCGCCACCGTTTTCGACACCGCCGGTCTTCATCGACTCCTTGAGCCCCGGTGAGTGTGATTCTAGGTTTGGTTTGAGCTTAAATGGTCTAGATTTGCTTAGGTTTTGAATTTTCAATTTCGGTCACATTAGGGTTTTTGATTTTTTTGAGCTTTGAATTGTTTGATTCATGAAAACTACCTTCACAAATGTTGATCATAGTAGCTTAATCTACATGTATGAATTTTTTTGGAATTTTTGGAGATTTTTTGGATTTTTGGGTATTTTTGAATATTTTAATATTATTTTCTAATTTTCGGAAATTAATTATTTAAATTATGAAATTGTGTTTTATGGTTAAATTAGGTGTTGAAATGAATTATAGAAATTTATTTGGAATTTTTATGAATTTCTAAGTATTTATTTTGAATTATTTAAGTTTATGTAAATTTGGGAAATTAGGGTTAATTGTGTTTTTAATTGAAATTAATTGGATAATTGAGTTTAATTATTGATATTATTGATAAATATGTTGAGAAAATTAATTTGGATAATTGTATAATTTTTGGTGAATTTTTGAAGTAATTTAAGTATATTTATATATATAGGGGTATTTTGGTAATTTTACCCTAAATTGGCTAAAAATGTAATTTAATTGGTTTTAATAGTTATTTAAGGTATAAAAATTATTTCTACAAATTATTTAGTATTTTTAACTAATTAAAACTATTTTTCGTAAATTATTTTCAATTATATATATAATATACGATTTTTCTAATAAAATGAGTTTTTATCGGTTTTTACAGTGTTTCAAGGTTAATTATGTAATTTCTACCTATAAAATGTATTTCTGTGATTTAAGGATATTTTTGATATTTCTGGAATTGTTCTGTGTTTGTGGACCCCGGTCGGTAGACTGTAGTTTGGAGTCCGACCGTGGGATTTTGATTGTGTTTTGTGTAGTTTTTTCGAAGTGTGTTTCTTTGCAGGGTCAGCTCTACTCTTTTGAGTAGAGAGATGTCCGTTTTACAGGGGAGGTTCTGCCGAATTTTTGGTATAATTCTCGTAAAACGTGATGTCCAGTCGAACCCTAATTTTGATTCTGTGTTTAATACTCTAGATCAAATTCTAGGATTTCTGTTAGGTTTATTCTGATGTCGGTTATTTATTGCTTGTTTAGTTGCGCCGAGACCGATGGCTAGTGGACCAGGCCCATCGGACCCGTCTCGTGGAGCGCACTAGGTGAGTTACTATACTATATATATATGCCTTAGGATGCATGATTTAGAAATATATGTTTTATTTTGATTAAAAATGCATAAATAATATGATTTGTATTTAAGTATATTTTTGGTTTATTTTTGGTATTTATTAAATTATATGCATGTTTTGTAAATAAAATATATTTAAAATGTTTTTAAATATATTTCTAACTTAAGTTATAATTTGATTGGATTTATTTGACATATATATACTCGAAATATACCTGGTTTACTTTTGGTATATTTCCAGTATATATATGGTTTATATTGTTATTTTATTTAAATTCATGCATCATGTATTTGTGAATGAATGATTTATATTATTAATGAAGGATATCGATAGAACGTGCTACCTAATGGGCAGCACTAGGACCGAGTACGTACCGGTACGCCTATAGTATTTAGGCTATATTACTAACTATTTGTGGATATTGATTGGTTATGATTATTTGATGTGTGAGATATGGTTTGGAGGTGTGATTGCTGGAGCTCGGTTGACCAAGTGTCTCGGGGCCAATCACACTGGCAGTCAGACTGCTGGAGCTCGGTTGACTTAGTGTCTCGGGGCTAGTCTACTGTCTAAATGGATTAAGTGGATATATTTGGAATAAGTGAGCCTGTATGGCTAGAGTGTTGTTTAACACTGTTTTCGAGGTTGCGATATTCTAGGGTTCTATGTGATCCTTCATAAACTGTGCTTTTCAATAAAATATATAAAAATGATTTTTTTGCATCTGTGTGAATTTGCCTGTATATGTACATATTAGATATGTATTATTGACTGTATGCATTGTCATTTAGTCTGCATGTATATATATTATAGTAATTCACTCAGTGAGGTCTGACTCCCCTCCGTTGACTATTTTTCAGGAGAGTCAACTTCTTCAGACCTCAGTAGCAGGTCGATACGCCGGATTTCTTCCGCCCCGGCTTATTTGTGTAAATTATTTACTTGAGTCTTATTTTTATAATCTAGACACTACAGTAGTTGTGAATTAAATTGTGGGATTTCATGTATTTATCTATATGAGATATTGTATTATATCGAAACTGGATTTGTACTGAAAGATTTTATATATACGGTAAGATGAGATTTGATTTAAATCTAGTGATGAAAATGTTATTATTATATTTATGATTTTTATTTCCAATGCATATATATTACTATTATGGTTATTATTGCATGTTTTATTTTATTTTTAGGCTTGCTACGGGTTCCGGATTCGAAAGAATTCCCGTTCCCTAGCGCCGATCATGGCCCCTGTTTTGGGTCGTGACAAAGTTGGTATTAGAGCAGAGTTCTGTGTCAGGGCTTAGTTATGTGAGTCGTGGCCCTAGTTTTAAAGTTGTGTTTTCTTTTGGTAACTACTGCAGTGAATTAGGTTCGAGTATGTCTTGATAAGTATTCCTTGCTTTAGTTTTCTGTGTTATTCCTCCGTTGTCTGTTTTGTCTGAATCTTTCCGTTTGTCTTTTCAGTATGAGGAGGCGAGCGCGTGTCGCTCCACCGGTCGTTGAGGCCGAGGATGATGAGTCTTTTCAGGATGAGGTTTTACCTCCTGAGCAGCCAGTTAGACGTAGAGGTCGTGGCAGAGGTAGACCTCGAGGAGCGGCAGGTCGCCGTAGGCAGAGAGAGTTACAGGACGAGGAGCCTGTTGAGCCTGAGTTTGATGTTCCTGTTCCTCTAGTTGTTCAGCCTGCCTATCAGCAGGGTATGTCTGACCCTGAGGCAGCTTTGTTCTATGCCCGAGTTGGCAGGATTGCTTTTGATGGGACTTTCGATCCGTTAGATTTTCTACACGCGATTGAGACTAGGACTCGGACTGCTCATACCGAGTACCAGCGGATTATGATCGTCGAGTTGTCTGTCGAGGGACCAGCCTTAGATTGGTTCATTCAGATGATCCAGCCTTATATGATGACGATGACCTAGGCTCAGTTCCGAGAGTGATTTATGAGGAGATTCTGTCCAGAGCCTCTTCATTTGAGCTATCGTCTTCAACTGACCAGTATTTCTCATGGTGATTGATCGGTAAAGGAGTATACCCGAGATTTTCTTCGTCTCGGTAGATATGCTGAGGATCTGATGCGAGATCAATATTTCACGGTTACTACGTATGTTACTGGTTTGGGTTCAGCTTTTGCTGGTATGCCTATAGCAGGCCTTACTCTCGAGTCTGTGATTGAGTTAGCTAAGGAGATTGAGCTGAGGCTAGTTAGGCAGGGAGCGATGCCTGATTACTACCAGCTGGGAGTTCAGTCGAGTGGATTACAGGCTACTCCGTATTCTAGTTTTCATGTTGGTTCGAGTAGTCAGCAGTGAGGTCCGAATCAGCAGAGTCAGAGACAGCAGCAGCGAGTGCATCGGAGCAGTAGACATGGCCGTGGAGGTCAGCGTAGATCGTTCAGATTTGGATCAGGTGCTTCGAGCAATAGTAGTGGTCGTAGTTCTAGATCAGCGGCCAGTGTTTGCCAAACTTGTGGTAGAGTCCATCAGGGACCGTGTTATCTGACACCATTGACATGCTTCAGATGCGGGCAGACAGGACATTTTGCCAGATCGTGTCCTTATTCCGGGTATCAGCAGCAGCAGATTCCGTGATTCCCACAGCAGTCGATTGCTAGTGCTGCACCCGTGCCATTTCAGTTATCGCCAGCCCAGCATCAGAGTTCCACTCAGTTTGTTCCACAGCAGAGTCGTGGTAGAGGTACTAGAGGAGGTGCCAGAGGTGTTGGCCAGGCTTCTACCAGTCAGCAGGGAGGTCAAGGTCAGGCGAGAGTCTTCCATCTCACTCAGCAGGATGCTCAGGCATCTAATGCTGTCGTGGCAGGTATTGTTTCTGTTTGTTACCTGGATGCTTGGGTTTTGTTTGATCCGGGTGCCACGCATTCATTTGTTTCTCCTGTTTTTGCTTCTAAATCTTGTTGGCAAGCTTCGAGGATGGCTTTCCTTTATCTGTTGCCACTCCTCTGAGCGATTCCTTGGACACCGATATTGTTCTTTCTGGTTGTCCAGTTCTCGTGGGAGGTAGAGAATTACCCGCCGATTTGATTTTGTTGGATGTGATGGAGTTTGATGTTATTTTGGGTATGGATTGGTTATCTCAGCACTTCGCCGTGGTAGATTGTAGGAATAAGGAGGTGACGTTCAGAATTCCTGATGAAGGAGATTTTAAGTTTGTGGGTGATAGGAGTTCAGCACCTCAGAATCTTATTTCTACTATTACGGCTAGGAAGTTATTGAGGAAAGGTTGTCAGGGATATTTGGCATTGGTCAGGGATACGTCAGTGGAGAAGTTGTCACTCACAGATGTTCCTGTTGCTTGTGAGTTTCCTGATGTTTTTCCCGAGGAGTTGCCAGGTTTACCACCTCACAGAGAGATTAAGTTCTGTATAGATGTGGTTCCAGGTACTACTCCTATACCTATGCCACCCTATCGAATGGCTCCTGCAGAGTTGAAAGAGTTGAAGGAGCAGTTGCAAGAGTTGTTGGATAAAGGTTTCATTAGACCTAGTGTTTCTCCTTGGGGTGCACCAGTCCTGTTTGTGAAGAAGAAGGATGGTACCCTGAGACAGTGCATTGACTACAGAGAGCTGAATAAGGTGATAGTGAAGAACAAGTATCCTCTTCCGAGGATAGATGATTTGTTTGATCAGCTACAGGGTGCACAGTTCTTTTCGAAGGTCGACTTGAGGTCGGGTTATCATCAGTTGCGTATCAGTGAAGCTGATATTCCTAAGACAGCGTTCCGCACTCGATATGGCCATTATGAGTTTCTGGTGATGTCTTTTGGTTTGACTAATGCACCAGCAGCTTTTATGGACTTGATGAATAGGGTATTCAGGCCATATGTGGATCAGTTTGTAGTAGTCTTCATTGATGATATACTGGTATATTCGAGGAGTATGGAGGAGCATGTATATCACTTGAGGATTGTACTACAGACATTGAGAGATCATCAGCTTTATGCTAAATTCTCGAAGTGTGATTTTTGGATGGAGAGTGTTTCTTTTCTTGGACACGTAGTGTCTAAAGAAGGTATTCAGGTTGATCCACAGAAGGTTGAGGCAGTGTCTGAATGGCCTAGACCTACTTCTGTTACAGAGATTCAGAGTTTTCTGGGTTTAGCCGGGTATTATAGGCGGTTTGTACAAGATTTTTCCAGGATAGCAACCCCTATGACTCGCTTAACTTAGAAGAATGTTAGATTTGAGTGGTCAAAAGCTTGTGAGAACAGTTTTCAGTTGTTGAAGGAGAAGTTGACCACAGCACTAGTATTAGCTTTGCCTAATAGTGTGGATAAGTTCACAGTTTACTGTGATGCCTCTAGAATTGGTCTTGGTTGTGTATTGATGCAGAATGGAAGCGTGATAGCCTATGCTTCGAGGCAGTTGAAAAAGCATGAGCAGAACTATCCTACACATGATCTTGAGATGGCTGTAGTGATTTTTTCTTTGAAGATTTGGAGACATTATTTGTACGGGGTGACTTGTGAGATATTTACTGATCACAAGAGCCTTAAATACATTTTCCAGCAACGAGATTTGAATTTGAGGCAGAGAAGATGGTTGGAACTGTTGAAGGATTATGATTGTGAGATTCTATATCATCCGGGTAAGGCTAATATGGTAGCAGATGCCTTGAGTAGAAAGTCCTCAGGTAGTCTTGCTCACATCAGTGTTGATAGGAGACCATTGATCCAGGAATTGCATCTGATGGTGGATCAAGGTCTGATGATGAAGATTAGTAGATCAGGTGGACTGCTAGCTCAGTTTAAAGTGCGATCTGTACTGAGGGATAGGATTAAAGCAGCTCAGAGCCGAGATCCTATTCTGGAAGAGATTGCAGAGAATGTCAGAGCAGGGAAGTTCACTGATTTCACACTCGATGATGATGGTGTGTTGTGGATTAGTGGTAGATTGTGTGTTCCTGAAGTGGATGATTTGAGGGAAGAGATTTTAGAGGAAACACATTCTACAGCCTACAGCGTTCATCCAGGTGTTACTAAGATGTACCACAGTATCAGAGATCTATACTGGTGGGACGGATTGAAGAAGGATGTCGCTGATTATGTTGCTAAGTGCTTGACGTGTCAGCAAGTGAAAGCTGAACATCAGAAGCCTTCTGGGAAGCTTCAGCCTCTTCCTATTCCCGAGTGGAAGTGGGAAAGGATAGCTATGGATTTTGTGGTCGGTTTACCTCGTTCGAAGGATGGATACGATTCCATCTGGGTGATTGTAGACAGATTGAAGAAGTCTGCACATTTCTTGCCTGTGAAAGCCACATATTCAGTTGCTAGATTGGTGAAGTTGTACGCGAAGCATATTGTGTGCCTTCATGGAGTACCTGTGTCCATTGTGTCAGATAGAGGTTCGGTGTTTACTTCTCGTTTTTGGCAGAAGTTGTAGAAAGTGATAGGCACTAGGTTGGATTTCAGTACTGCTTTTCATCCTCAGACAGATGGCCAGTCTGAGAGGACTATCCAGACACTGGAAGATATGTTGAGGATGTGTGTCTTGGATTTGGGAGGTAGCTGGGATGATCATTTGTCGCTTGTTGAGTTTGTATATAATAACAGCTACCATAGCAGTATTGGCATGGCACCGTCTGAGGCTTTGTATGGAAGGAAGTGTAGATCCCCGTTGAGTTGGGATGAAATTGGTGAGAGAGCTTTGACTGGACCTGAGATGGTTCAGGATCCTGTAGAGAAAGTCGCCATGATTAAGCGAAGATTAGAGACCGCAGTTAGCAGACAGAAGAGTTATGCGGATCCTAGGCACAGAGATGTGGAGTTTCAGGTTGGAGATTTCGTTTTTCTGAAGGTATCTCCGATGAAGGGTGTGATGAGATTTGGTAGGAAGGGTAAGTTAGCACCGAGATATATTGGACCGTTTGAGATTCTGGAGAGAGTTGGCACTGTTGCATATCAGTTGGATTTGCCTCCGAGTATGTCACAAGTGCATCCAGTATTTCATATCTCGATGTTGAGGAAGTATATCTCAGACCCTTCTCACGTGTTGCAGCCAGATAGTGTGGAAGTGAGTGAAGATTTGACGTTTGTAGAAGAACCTGTGGCGATCGTTGATTATCAAGTTCGACAGTTGCGATCGAAGCAGATCCGATGGTCAAGGTTCTGTGGCGTAGCGATAGAGTTGAGGAGCATACGTGGGAGACTGAAGCTGACATGCGAGCTTCTTACCCGTATCTCTTTCCTTCTTGATTCTGTTTTCTGGAATTCGGGGATGAATTCTTGTAAGGGGGGAAGACTGTAATATCCCGTGTTTTTTTAAATATTTTTATACTGTACAGGGATATGCAATGTTAATAAATTTTGAATATATATACGATATTTTTACGAGTTGATGTGTATTTAAAACCTATTTTAAATACTGTGTTTTAGTTACAGTGCTTTACGTAAAATTTTTCCGGGACTTGCATTTTCGGGGAAATTTTCACGTAAATAATTTATTATTAATTATTTTAAATATATTTTCGGACTTGCATAAACTCATACGTATTTTTAAATTACTAAATAAAGCCTATGTGTGTAATTATTTATTTAATTAGGGTTTAATATATATTACCCTAATATTTTATTATTTGTTTATTAATTTATTGTTATTTAATTATTTCATTTATTATTAAATTATTAAAATTATTTTATTATTATTTTATTATTTTATTTTCTTTTTTCTTTTTTCTTTTTCTTTTTCTTTTTCTTTTCTTTTTCTTTTCTCTCTTTTTCTTTTTCTTCTTCTTCTTCTTCTTCTTCTTCCTTCTCCCGCGCCCGACCACCACCCATCCCCCACCGCCTGTAACTTCCAATTTCCGGCCGTCGGTGTGCCGCCAGGAGCTCCACCTTCCTCAACCAGCTGCTCCGCCGTCCCTAGCTCCCTTCTCCGGCGCCGATAGCTCCTTTTTCTTCCTTTGGCCGAAACTTCTTCCCTTCGCCGTTTCTCCCTCTTCCAGCCACCGTTTTCGACACCGCCGGTCTTCATCGACTCTAGCTTTGGTTTGAGCTTAAATGGTCTAGATTTGCTTAGGTTTCGAATTTTCAATTTCGGTCACATTAGGTTTTTTGATTTTTTTGAGCTTCGAATTGATTGATTCATGAAAACTCCCTTCACAAATGTTGATCATAGTAGTTTAATCTACATGTAAGAATTTTTGTTGAATTTTTGGAGATTGTTTGGATTTTTGGGTATTTTTAAATATTTTAATATTATTTTCTAATTTTCGGAAATTAATTATTTAAATTATGAAATTGTGTTTTATGGTTAAATTAGGTGTTGAAATGAATTATAGGAATTTATTTGGAATTTTTATGAATTTCTAAGTATTTATTTTGAATTATTTAAGTTTATGTAAATTTGGGAAATTAGGGTTAATTGTGTTTTTAATTGAAATTAATTGGATAATTGAGTTTAATTATTGATATTATTGATAAATATGTTGAGAAAATTAATTTTGGATAATTGTATAATTTTTGGTGAATTTTTGAAGTAATTTAAGTATATTTATATATATAGGGGTATTTTGGTAATTTTACCCTAAATTGGCTAAAAATGTAATTTAATTGGTTTTAATAGTTATTTAAGGTATAAAAATGATTTCTACAAATTATTTAGTATTTTTAACTAATTAAAACTATTTTTCGTAAATTTTTTTCAATTATATATATAATATACGATTTTTCTAATAAAATGAGTTTTTATCGGTTTTTACAGTGTTTCAAGGTTAATTATGTAATTTCTACCTATAAAATGTATTTCTGTGATTTAAGGATATTTTTGGTATTTCTGGAATTGTTCTGTGTTTGTGGACCCCGGTCGGTAGACTGTAGTTTGGAGTTCGACCGTAGGATTTTGATTGTGTTTTGTGTAGTTTTTTCGAAGTGTGTTTCTTTACAGGGTCGGCTCTACTCTTTTGAGTAGAGAGATGTCCGTTTTACAAGGGAGGTTCTACCGAATTTTCGGTAGAATTCTCGTAAAATGTGATGTCCAGTCGAACCCTAATTCCGATTCTGTGTTTAATACTCTAGATCAAATTCTAGGATTTCTATTAGGTTTATTCCGATGTCGGTTATTTATTGCTTGTTTAGTTGCGCCGAGACCGAGGGCTAGTGGACCAGGCCCGTCGGACCCGTCTCGTGGAGCGCACTAGGTGAGTTACTATACTATATATATATGCCTTAGGATGCATGATTTAGAAATATATGTTTTATTTTGATTAAAAATGCATAAATAATATGATTTGTATTTAAGTATATTTTTGGTTTATTTTTGGTATTTATTAAATTATATGCATGTTTTGTAAATAAAATATATTTAAAATGTTTTTAAATATATTTCTAGCTTAAGTTATAATTTGATTGGATTTATTTGACATATATATACTCGAAATATACCTGGTTTACTTTTGGTATATTTCCAGTATATATATGGTTTATATTGTTGTTTTATTTAAATTCATGCATCATGTATTTATGAATGAATGATTTATATTATTAATGAAGGATATCGATAGAACGTGCTACCTAGTGGGCAGCACTAGAACCGAGTACGTACCGGTACGCCTATAGTATTTAGGCTATATTACTAACTATTTGTGGATATTGATTGGTTATGATTATTTGATGTGTGAGATATGGTTTGGAGGTGTGATTGCTGGAGCTCGGTTGACCAAGTGTCTCGGGGCCAATCACACTGGCAGTCAGACTGCTGGAGCTCGGTTGACTTAGTGTCTCGGGGCCAGTCTACTGTCTAAATGGATTAAGTGGATATATTTGGAATAAGTGAGCCTGTATGGCTAGAGTGTTGTTTAACACTGTTTTCGAGGTTGCGATATTCTAGGGTTCTATGTGATCCTTCATAAACTGTGCTTTTTAATAAAATATATAAAAATGATTTTTCTGCATCTATGTGAATTTGCCTGTATATGTACATATTAGATATGTATTATTGACTGTATGCATTGTCATTTAGTATGCATGTATATATATTATAGTAATTCACTCAGTGAGGTCTGACTCCCCTCCGTTGACTATTTTTCAGGAGAGTCAACATCTTCAGACCTCAGTAGCAGGTCGATACGCCGGATTTCTTCCACCCCGGCTTCTTTGTGTAAATTATTTACTTGAGTCTTATTTTTATAATCTAGACACTGCAGTAGTTGTGAATTAAATTGTGGGATTTCATGTATTTATCTATATGAGATATTGTATTATATCGAAACTGGATTTGTACTGAAAGATTTTATATATACGATGAGATGAGATTTGATTTAAATCCAGTGATGAAAATGTTATTATTATATTTATGATTTTTATTTCCGCTGCATATATATTACTGTTATGGTTATTATTGCATGCTTTATTTTATTTTTAGGCTTGCTACGGGTTCCGGATTCGAAAGAATTCTCATTCCCTAGCGCCGGTCATGGCCCCTGTTTTGGGTCGTGACACATATATATAAATAAACCCTTTAATACAAGTTTCAGTTCAAATTCTTAAAATACATATCTCATATAGATACAATACATCAACCTCCGAAACAACCATAACTACTGCAGTGTCTAGATCATAAAATAAAACTCAATACTCAGAGAAGCAGTTTACACAAAGAAGCCGGGGCGGAAGAAATCCGGCGTACATGCCTGCTACTGAGGTCTGAAGACGATGACTCTCCTGAAAAATAGTCAACGGAGGGGAGTCAGACCTCATTGAGTGAATTACTATAATATATATACATGCATACTAAATGCCAATGCATACAGTCAAAAGTATATATAATATGTATATATACAAGCAAATACACACAGATGCAATAAAATCATTTTTATATATTTTGTCTGAAAACCACTGGTTATGAAGGATCAAATAGAACCCTAGAAAATCGCAACCTCAAAGCAGTGTTAGATAACACTCTAGCCATACAGGCTCACTTATTCCAATATATAATCACTTGATCCATTTGGACAGTAGACTGGCCCCGAGACACTAAGTCAATCGAGCTCCAGCAGTCTGACTGTCAATATGATTGGCCCTGAGACACTTAGTCAACCGAGCTCTAGCAATCACACTCCCAAATCATATCACACATCAAACAATCATATCCAATCAATATCCTCAAACTGGTTAGTAATATAGCCTAAATGCTATAAGCGTACCGGTACGTACTCGGTCCTAGTGCTGCCCACTAGGTAGGACGTTCTATTGATATCCTTCATTAAAATATAAAGCATACATTCATAAAAGTAAATGATGCATGAATTTGAAATAAATTGCAACATAAACCATATATATACTAGAAATATACCAAAAGTAAACCAGGTATATTTCGTGTATATATACGTCAAATAAATCCAATATAATAACAAAATAAGCTAAAAATATATTCAAAACCATTTTAAGCATAATTTATTAATAAAACATGCATATAATTTGAAAATATACCAATTATAAACTAAAGATAAACTTAAATACCAAATGAATTATTTATGCATAATTAATCAAAATAACATACATTTCTAAATCATGCACCCTAAAGCATATATATATAGAATAGTAACTCACACTTAGTGCGCTCCTCGAGATGGGTCCGACGGGCCTGGTCCACTAGGCCTCGGTCTTGGCGCAACTAAACAAATAAAAATAACGGACATCAGAATATACCTAATAGAAAATCCTAGAAACTCGATCTAGAATATTAGACACAAAAACAGAATTAGGGTTTCATCAGACATCACGTTTTACGAGAATTCTACCAAAAATTCGACAGAACCTCCCCAGTAAAACAGACATCTCTCTACTTAAAGAGTAGAGCCGACCCTGCAAAGAAATGCACTTCGAAAAACAGACATAGAAACACATCCACAACCCCTCGGTCGGACTCCAAACTACAGTCTACCGACCGGGGTCCATAATCACAGAATATTTATGAAAATACCAAAAATGCCCTTATATCACAGAAATACATTTAATAAGTAAAAATTACATAATTAACCTTAAAACACAGTAAAAACGGATAAAAACTTATTTTATTTAGAAAAATTGTATATTATGTATATAATTGAAAATAATTCAAGAAAAATAGTTTTAATTAATTAAAAATACTAAATAATTTGTAGAAATTATTTTTATACCTTAAATAACTATTAAAACCAATTTAATTACATTTTTAGTCAATTTATGGTAAAATTACCAAAATACCCCTATATATATAAATATACTAAAATTCACCAAAAATAGTATAATTATCCAAAATTAATTTTTCTCAACATTTTTATCAATAATATCAATAATTAAACTCAATTAACCAATTAAATTCAATTAAAAACATAATTAACCTAATTTTCCAAAATTACATAAACTAATATAAATTCAAAATAAATACATAGAAATTCATAAAAATTCCAAATAAATTCCTATAATTCATTTCAACACCTATATTTATCATAAAACACAATTTCATAATTTATTTAATTAATTTTCGAAAATTAGAAAATAATATTAAAATATTCAAAAATACCCAAAAATCAAAATAATCTCCAAAAATTCCACAAAAATTCACACATGTAGATTAAGCTAAGGGGAACAAAATTTTTGAAGGAATTTTCCATGAATCAATCAATTCGAAGTTCAAAAAAATCAAGAACCCTAAAATGGCCGAATTACCAAAATCGAAACCTAAGCAAATCAAGACCATTATAAGTGAAACAAAGCTTGGAATCACACTCACCAGAGCTCAAGGAGAAGAAAGAGACCAGCGGTGTTGAAAACGGTGGCCGGAAACGGCAATGAACGACATTAGCTCCCACTTTCGGCTTTCTGGCCAAAAACGACTTCCAGACACCGGAAACGGCTGCAACAAGCGGCGGGGAAGGCTGAGGAAGGAGGGTGGCATGCCAGGAGACACACCGACAGCAAAGAAACGGGGATGGCAGTGGCCAGATTTGCGTGGGGAAGGTGATCGGGGAAGAAGGAGCTTCGGGTGGCAATTCCGTAAATAAACCAAACTTTATAATTTTGTTAATATTTAATGTATATATGTATATATATATACTTTACACTATACATTAAAATAATATAAAATTACACACATTAAATATACACCACACACTTATAATTTAATATTTTAATAATTTAATACACCTAAAAATAATTAAATAATATTAAAACAAATAAATAAATAATAAAATATTAGGGTAATATTAATTAAACCCTAATTAAATAAATAATTACACATATATACGTTATTTATTATTTTAAAAATATATATGAGTTCATGCAAGTCTGTAAATCTATTTAAAATAATTAATAGTAAATTATTTACGTGAAAATTTCCCCGAAAATGCAAGTCCTGGGAAAATTTTACGTAAAGCACTTAAAATAATACACAATAATTAAAATAGGTTTTAAATACATATCAACTCGTAAAAATATCATAATATATATAAAAAAAATTATTAACACTGCATATCTTGATGAAATATTAAAACATTTAAAAACACGGGATATTACAGTCTTCCCCCCTTACAAGAATTCGTCCCCGAATTCCAAAAAGAAAAAGATCACAAGATCAAGAAGGAAAGAGATACGGGTAAGACGCTCGCATCTCAACTTCAGTCTCCCACGTATGCTCCTCGACTCTATTGTTACGCCATAGAACCTTGACCATCGGAATCTGCTTCGAACGCAACTGTCGAACTTGATAATCTACGATCGCCACAGGTTCTTCCACAAACGTCAAATCTTCACTCACTTCTACACTGTCGGGCTGCAACACGTGTGAAGGGTCTGAGATATACTTCCTCAACATCGAGATATGAAACACCGGATGCACTTGTGACATACTCGGAGGCAAATCCAACCGATATGCAACAGTGCCAACTCTCTCCAGAATCTCAAATGGTCCAATATATCTCGGTG
The DNA here is from genome assembly GCA_947683625.1 of Mallotus nudiflorus. NCBI lineage: Eukaryota > Viridiplantae > Streptophyta > Magnoliopsida > Malpighiales > Euphorbiaceae > Mallotus > Mallotus nudiflorus. Next base: position 40,934 of record CANTUR010001745.1, on the reverse strand, counting down.
CTAACTTACCCTTCCTGCCAAATCTCATAACACCCTTCATCGAAGATACCTTCAGAAAAACAAAATCTCCAACCTGAAACTCCACATCTCTGCGCCTAGGATCCGGATAGCTCTTCTGCCTGCTAACTGCGGTCTCTAATCTGCGCTTAATCACGGTGACTTTCTCTGCAGCATCCTGAACCATCTCAGGTCCAGTCAAAGCTCTCTCACCAATCTTATCCCAACTCAAAGGGGATCCACACTTCCTTCCATACAAAGCCTCATATGGTGCCATACCAATACTGCTATGGTAGATGTTATTATATGCAAACTCTACGAGTGGCAAATGATCATCCCAACTACCTCCCAAATCCAAGACACACATCCTCAACATATCTTCCAGTGTCTGGATCGTCCTCTCAGACTGACCATCTGCCTAAGGATGAAAAGCAGTACTGAAATCCAACCTAGTGCCCATTGCTTCCTGCAACTTCTGCCAAAAATGAGAGGTAAACATTGAACCCCTGTCTGACACAATGGACACAGGTACTCCATGAAGGCACACAATATGCTTCACATACAACTTCGCTAATCTAGCTACAGAATAGGTGGCTTTCACAGGCAAGAAATGTGCAGACCTCGTCAATCTATCTACAATCACCCAGATGGAATCATATCCATCCTTAGAACGAGGCAAACCTACCATAAAATCCATAGCTATCATTTCCTACTTCCACTCGGGAATAGGAAGAGGCTGAAGCTTCCCAGAAGGCTTTTGATGCTCAGTTTTCACTTGCTGACACGTCAGACACTTAGCAACATAATTAGTGACATCCTTCTTCAATCCATCCCACCAGTATAGATCTCTGATACTATGGTACATCTTAGTGACACTTGGATGTACGCTATAAGCTGTAGAATGTGCTTCCTCTAGGATCTCTTCTCTCAAATCATCCACCTCAGGAACACACAATCTACCACTGATCCACAACACACCATCATCATCGAGTGTGAAATCAGTGAACTTCCCTACTCTGACATTCTCTATAAGCTCTTCTAGAGTAGGATCTCGGCTCTAAGCTGCTTTAATCCTATCCCTCAGTACATATCGTACCTTAAATTGAGCTAGCAATCCACCTGACCTACTGATCTTCATCATCAGACCTTGATCCACTAACAGATGTAACTCCTGGATCAACGGTCTCCTCTCAACACCGATGTGAGCAAGACTGCCTGAGGACTTTCTACTCAAGGCATCTGCTACTACATTAGCTTTACCCAGATGATATAAAATCTCACAGTCATAATCCTTTAATAATTCCAACCATCTCCTCTACCTCAGATTCAGATCTCACTGCTGGAAAATGTACTTAAGGCTCTTGTGATCAGTAAATATCTCATAAGTCACCCCATACAGATAATGTCTCCAAATCTTCAAAGCAAAGATCACTGCAGCCATTTCAAGGTCATGTGTGGGATAGTTATGCTCATGCTTCTTCAACTGCCTTGAAGCATAGGCTATCACCCTTCCATTCTGCATCAACACACAACCAAGGCCAACTCTAGAGGCATCACAATAAATTGTGAACTTCTCCACACCATTAGGTAAAGCTAACACTGGTGCTGTGGTCAATTTCTCCTTCAACAACTGGAAACTATTCTCACAAGCTTCTGACCACTCGAATCTAACATTCTTCTGAGTCAAGCGAGTCATAGGGGCTGCTATTCTGGAAAAATCCTGCACAAACCGCCTATAATACCCGGCTAAACCTAGAAAACTTTGAATCTCAGAACAAAAGTTGGTCTAGGCCACTCAGACACTGCTTCAATCTTCTGTGGATCAACCTAAAAACCTTCTTTAGACACCACGTGTCCAAGAAAAGAAACACTCTCCATCCAGAAATCACACTTCGAGAATTTAGCATAAAGCTGATGATCTCTCAGTGTCTGCAGTACAATCCTCAAGTGATATACATGCTCCTCCATACTCCTAGAATAAACCAGTATATCATCAATGAAGACTACCACAAACTGATCCACATATGATCTAAATACCCTGTTCATCAAGTCCATAAAAGTTGTCGATGCATTAGTCAAGCCAAAAGACATCACCAGAAATTCATAATGGCCATATCGCTACGGAATGCCGTCTTAGGAACATCGGCTTCTCTAATCCGCAGCTGATGATAACCCGACCTCAAGTCAATCTTAGAAAAGAACTGTGCACCCTGTAGCTGATCAAACAAGTCATCTATCCTCGGGAGAGGATACTTGTTCTTCGCAGTCACCTTATTCAGCTCTCTGTAGTCAATGCACAGTCTCAGGGTACCATCCTTCTTCTTCATAAACAGGACTGGTGCACCCCAAGGAGAAACACTAGGTCTGATAAAACCCTTATCCAACAACTCTTGTAATTGCTCCTTCAACTCTTTCAACTCTACAGGAGCCATTCTGTAGGGTGGCATAGATATAGGAGTAGTACCTGGAACCACATCTATACAGAACTCAATCTCTCTGTGAGGTGGTGAACCTGGCAACTCCTCAGGAAAAACATAAGGAAACTCATAAGCAACAGGAACATCTATGAGTGACAACTTCTCCACTAAAGTATCCCTAACCAATGCCAAATATCCTTGACAACCTATCCTCAACAACTTCCTAGCCGTAATAGCAGAAATAAGATTCTGAGGTGCTGAACTCCTATCACCCAAAAACTTAAAATCTTCTTCATCAGGAATTCTGAAAGTCACCTCTTTATTCCTGCAATCTACCACGGCATAGTGCTGAGATAACCAATCCATTCCCAGAATAACATCAAACTCCATCACATCCAACAGAATCAACTCAGCGGGTAATTCTCTATCTCCCACGAGAACTGGACAACCAGAAAGAACAATATCGGTGTCCAAGGAATTGCTCAGAGGAGTGGCAACGGACAAAGGAAAAGCCATCCTCGAAGCTTGCCAACAAGATTTGGAATCAAAAACAGGAGAAACGAACGAATGCGTGGCACCCAGATCAAACAAAACCCATGCATCCAGGTAACAAACAGAAACAATACCTGCCACGACTGCATTGGATGCCTGAGCATCCTGCTGAGTAAAGTGGAAGACTCTCGCCTGTCCTCGACCTCCCTGCTGACTGGTAGAAGCCTGGCCAACACCTCTGGCACCTCCTCTAGTACCTCTACCACGACTCTGCTGTGGAACAAGCTGAGTGGAACTCTAATGCTGGGCTGGGGGCAACTGAAATGGCACGGGTGTAGCACTAGCAATCGACTGCTGTGGGAATCACGGAATCTACGACTGTTGATATCCAGAGTAAGGACACGATCTGGCAAAATGTCCTGTCTGCCCGCATCTGAAGCATGTCAGTGGTGTCAGATAACATGGTCCCTAATGGACTCTACCACAAGTTTGGCAAACATTGGCAGTTGATCCAAAACTACGACCACTGCTGCTGCTCGAAGCACCTGACCCAAATCTGAACGGTTTACGCTGACCTCCACGGCCATGTCTACTGCTCCGATGCACTCGTTGCTGTTGCCTCTGACTCTGCTGAGTCGGACCTCCCTGCTGACTACTCGAACCAACATGAAAACTCGAATATGGTGTAGTCTGCAATCCACTCGACTGAACTCCTAATTGGAAATAATCAGGCATCGCTCCCTGCCTAACTAGCCTCAGCTCAATCTCCTTGGCTAACTCAATCACAGACTCCAGAGTAAGGCCTGCTGTAGGCATACCAGTAAACGCTGAACCCAATCCGGTAACGTAGGTAGTGACTGTAAAATACTGGTCTTGCATCAAATCCTCTGCATAACTACCCAGTCTAAGAAACTCTCGGGTGTACTCCTCTACTGATCGATCTCCATGAGAAATACTGGTCAACCGAGACGATAGCTCATATGGAGAGGCTCTGGACAGAATCTCCTCATAAATCGCTCTCGGAACTGAGCCTAGGTCATCGTCATCATGTAAGGTTGGATCATCTGAATAAACCAGTCTAGGGCTGGTCCCTCGATAGATAACTCGACGATCATAATTTGCTGATACTCAGTATGAGCAGTCCGAGTCTCGATCGCGTGTAGAAAATCTAACGGATCAGAAGTCCTATCGAGCGTAATCCTGCCAACTCTGGCATAGAACAAAGCTGCCTCAGGGTCAGACATACCCTGTTGATAGGCAGGCTGAACAGGCTGAACAACTGGAGGCACAGGAATATCAAACTCAGGCTCTACAGGCTCCTCGTCCTGTAACTCTCTCTGCCTACGGTGACCTACCGCTCCTCGAGGTCTACCTCTGCCATGACCTCTACGTCTAACTGGCTGCTCAGGAGGTAAAACCTCATCCTGAAAAGACTCATCATCCTCGGCCTCAATGACCGGTGGAGCGACACGTGCTCGCCTCCTCATTCTGAAAAGACAACAGAACGATTCAGACAAAATAGACAACGGAGGAATAACACAGAAAACTAAAGCAAGGAATACTTATCAAGACATACTCGAGCCTAATTCACTGCAGTAGTTACTAAAAAGAAAACACAACTTGAAAACTAGGGCCACGACTCACACAACTAAGCCCTGACATAAAACTCCGCTCTGATACCAACTTTGTCACTACCCAAAACAGGGGCCATAACCGGCACTAGGGAACGAGAATTCTTTCGAATTCGGAACCCGTAGCAAGCCTAAAAATAAAATAAAATAATGCAATAATAATAACATTAACTCTCAATGTAGTGGAAATAAAATCATAAATATCAAAATGTTAATCCACCACGGGATTTAAATCAAATCCATATCTCATATATATAAATAAACCCTTTAATACAAGTTTCAGTTCAAATTCTTAAAATACATATCTCATATAGATATAATACATCAACCTCCGAAACAACCATAACTACTGCAGTGTCTAGATCATAAAATAAAACTCAATACTTAGATAAGCAGTTTACACAAAGAAGTCGGGGCGGAAGAAATCCGGTGTACAGGCCTGCTACTGAGGTCTGAAGATGATAACTCTCCTGAAAAATAGTCAACGGAGGGGAGTCAGACCTCACTGAGTGAATTACTATAATATATATACATGCATACTAAATGCCAATGCATACAGTCAAAAGTATATATAATATGTATATATACAAGCAAATACACACAGATGCAATAAAATCATTTTTATATATTTTGTCTGAAAACCACTGGTTATGAAGGATCAAATAGAACCCTAGAATATTGCAACCTCAAAGCAGTGTTAGACAACACTCTAGCCATACAGGCTCACTTATTCCAATATATAATCACTTGATCCATTTTGGACAGTAGACTGGCCCCGAGACACTAAGTCAACCGAGCTCCAGTAGTCTGACTGTCAGTGTGATTGGCCCCGAGACACTTGGTCAATCGAGCTCCAGCAATCACACTCCCAAATCATATCACACATCAAATAATCATATCCAATCAATATCCTCAAACTGGTTAGTAATATAGCCTAAATGCTATAAGCGTACCGGTACGTACTCGATCCTAGTGCTGCCCACTAGGTAGGACGTTCTATTGATATCCTTCATTAAAATATAAAGCATACATTCATAAAAGTAAATGATGCATGAATTTAAAATAAATTGCAACATAAACCATATATATACTAGAAATATACCAAAAGTAAACCAGATATATTTCGAGTATATATACGTCAAATAAATCCAATATAATAACAAAATAAGCTAGAAATATATTCAAAACCATTTTAAGCATAATTTATTAATAAAACATGCATATAATTTGAAAATATACCAATTATAAACTAAAGATAAACTTAAATACCAAATGAATTATTTATGCATAATTAATCAAAATAACATACATTTCTAAATCATGCACCCTAAAGCATATATATATAGAATAGTAACTCACACTTAGTGCGCTCCTCGAGATGGGTCCGACGGGCCTGGTCCACTAGGCCTCGGTCTCGGTGTAACTAAACAAATAAAAATAACAGACATCAGAATATACCTAATAGAAAATCCTAGAAACTCGATCTAGAATATTAGACACAGAAACAAAATTAGGGTTTGACCGGACATGACGTTTTACGAGAATTCTACCAAAAATTCGGTAGAACCTCCCCAGTAAAACGGACATCTCTCTACTTAAAGAGTAGAGCCGACCCTGCAAAGAAATGCACTTCAAAAAACAGACACAGAAACACATCCACAACCCCTCGGTCGGACTCCAAACTACAGTCTATCGATCGGGGTCCATAATCACAGAATATTTATGAAAATACCAAAAATGCCCTTATATCACAGAAATACATTTAATAAGTAAAAATTACATAATTAACCTTAAAACACAGTAAAAACCGATAAAACCCATTTTATTTAGAAAAATCGTATATTATGTATATAATTGAAAATAATTCACGAAAAATAGTTTTAATTAATTCAAAATACTAAATAATTTGTAGAAATCATTTTTATACCTTAAATAACTATTAAAACCAATTTAATTACATTTTTAGTCAATTTATGGTAAAATTACCAAAATACCCCTATATATATAAATATACTAAAATTCATTAAAAAATTCACCAAAAATAGTATAATTATCCAAAATTAATTTTCTCAACATTTTTATCAATAATATCAATAATTAAACTCAATTAACCAATTAAATTCAATTAAAAACATAATTAACCTAATTTTCCAAAATTACATAAACTAATATAAATTCAAAATAAATACATAGAAATTCATAAAAATTCCAAATAAATTCCTATAATTCATTTCAACACCTATATTTATCATAAAACACAATTTCATAATTTATTTAATTAATTTTCGAAAATTAGAAAATAATATTAAAATATTCAAAAATACCCAAAAATCAAAATAATCTCCAAAAATTCCACAAAAATTCACACATGTAGATTAAGCTAAGGGAAACAAAATTTGTGAAGAAATTGTCCATGAATCAATTAATTCAAAGTTCAAAAAATCAAGAACCCTAAAATGGCCGAATTACCAAAATCGAAACCTAAGCAAATCAAGACCATTATAAGTGAAACAAAGCTTGGAATCACACTCATCGGAGCTCAAGGAGAAGAAAGAGACCAGCGGTGTCGAAAACGGTGGCCGAAAACGGCATGAACGACGTTAGCTCCCACTTTCGGCTTTTCGGCCAAAAACGACTTCCAGACGTCGGAAACGGCTGCAACAGGCGGCGGGGAAGGCTGAGGAAGGAGGTGGCATGCCGGGAGGCACACCAACGGCAAGGAAACGGGGATGGCAGTGGCCGGATTTGCGTGGGGAAGGTGATCGGGGAAGAAGGAGCTTTGGGTGGCAATTCCGTAAATAAACCAAACTTTATAATTTTGTTAATATTTAATGTATATATGTATATATATATACTTTACACTATACATTAAAATAATATAAAATTACACACATTAAATATACACCACACACTTATAATTTAATATTTTAATAATTTAATACACCTAAAAATAATTAAATAATATTAAAACAAATAAATAAATAATAAAATATTAGGTTAATATTAATTAAACCCTAATTAAATAAATAATTACACATATATACGTTATTTATTATTTTAAAAATATATATGAGTTCATGCAAGTCTGTAAATCTATTTAAAATAATTAATAGTAAATTATTTTGTGAATTATTTTCAATTATATATATAATATACGGTTTTTCTAATAAAATGAGTTTTTATCGGTTTTTAATATGTTTTAAGGTTAATTATGTAATTTCTATGTATAAAATGTATATCTATGATATAAAGGTATTTTTGGTATTTCTGGAATTGTTCTGTGATTGTGGACCCCGATCGGTAGACTGTAGTTTGGAGTCCGACCGAGGGGTTGTGAATGAGATGTGGTGTTTATTTTTTGAAGTGTGTTTCTTTACAGGGTCAGCTCTACTCTTTGAGTAGAGAGATGTCCGTTTTACAGGGGAGGTTCTACCGAATTTTCGGTAGAATTCTCGTAAAATGTGATATCCGGTCGATCCCTAACCATGTTTCTGTAATTAATACTCTAGATCGAATTCTAGGATTTCTGTTAGGGTTATTCTGATTTCTGTCGTTATTGTTTGTTTAGTTGCATCGAGATCGAGGCCTAGTGGACCAGGCCCATCGGACCCATCTCGTGGAGCGCACTAATTTGTGAGTTACTATACTATATATATATGCTTTAGGATGCATGATTTAGAAATATATATTTTATTTTGATTAAAATGCATAGATAATGTGATTTGTATTTAAGTATATTTTTGGTTTATTTTTTTTGTATATATTAAATTACATGCATATTTTGTTAATAAATTATATTTAAAATGTTTTAAATATATTTCTAGCTTAATTTATAATTTGATTGGATTGATTTGACGTATATATACTCAAAATATACCTGGTTTACTTTTGGTATATTTCCAGTATATATATGGTTTATGTTGCTATTTTATTGAAATTCATGCATCATTTATTTGTGAATGAATGTTTTATATTTATTAATGAAGGATATCGATAAAACGTGCTACTTAGTGGGCAGCACTAGGACCGAGTACGTACCAGTACGCTTATAGCAAATAGGCTATACTACTAACTATTTGTGGGTATTGATTGAATGTGATTATTTGATGTGTGAGATATGGTTTGGGGGTGTGATTGCTGGAGCTCGGTTGACCAAGTGTCTCGGGGCCAATCATATTGGCAGTCAGACTGCTGGAGCTCAGTTGACTTAGTGTCTCGGGGCCAGTCTACTGTCTAAATGGATTAAGTGGATATATTTTGGATTAAGTGAGCCTGTATGGCTAGAGTGTTGTCTAACACTGTTTGAGGCTTTGATATCATAGGGTTCTATTTGATCCTTCATAAAAGATGATTTTCAATAAAAATATATAAAATGAATTTATTGCATCTGTGTGTATTTGTTTGTATATATACATATTATATATATACTGTTGACTGTATGCATTGTCATTTAGTATGCATGTATATATATTATAGTAATTCACTCAGTGAGGTCTGACTCCCCTTCGTTGACTATTTTTCAGGAGAGTCAATATCTTCAGACCTCAGTAGCAGGCCTGTACGCCGGATTTCTTCCGCCCCGACTTCTTTATGTAAATTGCTTACTTGAGTCTTATTTTTATAATCTAGACACTGCAGTAGTTATAAATTAAATTGTGGGATTTTATGTATTTTATTTATGTGAGATATTGTATTATTTGAACTGGATTTGTATTAAAAGATTTATATATATATGAGATGAGATTTAACTTAAATCCAGTTGGTGAAAATACTATTGTGATATTTATGATTTTTTTTATTTCTGCTGCATTTGATATTGTTATTATTATTATTGGATGTTTTATTTTATTTTTAGGCTTGCTACGAGTTCCGAATTCGAAAGAATTCCCATTCCCTAACGCCGGTCATGGCCCCTGTTTTGGGTCGTGACACTTAACTCTATCCAAGTACACAGACCGTACTCTAAACTGAGCTAAAAGGCACTTTTTAGTCACTTTCCACTGTAAACCCTGATCAATCAGCTTATGCAACTCCTGAATAATCGGTCTCCTCTCAATACTAATATGGGCAAGACTACCTACTAATTTTCTACTCAACGTATTAGCTACTACATTCACCTTGCTTGGATGGTAAAGAATCGAACAATCGTAGTCTTTCAGAAGCTCCATCCATCTTCTTTGCCTTAGGTTCAAATCCCTTTACTCAAAGATATATTTTAAGCTCTTATGGTCAATGTATATCTCACAAGTGACACCATACAGATAATGCCTCCAGATCTTCAGTGTGAATACAACTGCTGCCATCTCTAAATCGTGAGTGGGTGTAATATCCCGAATTTTAAAATAATTTTAAACTGCATCGGGATATGCAGTGTTAATAATTTATATATTTTTTTTATTATTTAATTAGCTTATTATTTATTAAAGTCATTTTTAATTATTTTAAGTTTTTTATGTAAAATTTTTTCGAGAGTTTTATTTTCAGGGAAATTAAGACGTAAATAAATAAATATTAATTATTGTAGAAGGTTTTGTGAATTTGCATGAGTCCATGCATGATTTTTAAGTGTTGAATAAAAATATATACATATACATGCATATATGCGCATTTAAATAAAATTAAGGTTTATTTTAATTAAATTATATTATATTATATAGTTTTAATAATAATTAAATGTGTATATATATATGTATATGTATATATATATTATTATTTAAGTGTGTGGTGTATATTAATTTGGGTATAATATTTATATATTAAAATAATATAAAATATAGTTATATATATACATATATATTTACCAAAACAAAAAGTTCTCAATAATTACGATTTTACAATCGATAGCATCACCTTCTTCCCCGACATCCTCCTTCCCTCTCCGGCCACTGTTTTCTCACCGTCAGTGTGCCTCTCAGCCTTCCTCCTCCACCTTCAGCCCATCCCGTCGCCCTTAGCTTCCATTTCCAGCGAGTTTTGGCCGATTTTTCTCAAAAAAGCCAAAAGTTGACCCTAACTCCGATCATAATGATTCTGACTACCATTTGAAGTGCCACTGGTCTCTATCTCTTCCTTGAGCTCTGGTGAGTGCATTTCTAAGCTTGGTTTCACTTGATTTGGTCTAGATTTCCCTAGGTTTTGAATTTTCTATTTCGGCCAACTTGTGTTCTTAATTTTTTTGAGCTTTTATTTTAATGATTCAAGAAAAATTCCTTCACAAAGATTTATCCTAGTAGCTCAATCTACATGCTTTAATTTTTGTGGAATTTTTGGGAATTATTTTGATTTTTGTGAATTTTTGATTATTTTATTAATATTTTCTAATTTTCGTAAATTAATTAATTAAATTATGAAATTGTAATTTATGGTGTTTATAGGTGTTAAAATGCATTTCATAAATTTTTTTGTAATTTTTGTGATTTTTATATAATTATTGTGAATTTATTTAGTTTGTGTGATTTTTAGAAAATTAGGTTAATTATGTATTTTATTGAAATAAATTGGTTAATTGAGTATATTTATTGATATTATTGAATTATATGTTAAGAAATTAATATTTGAGTAATTATACTATTTTTGATGAATTTTTGAATAATTATAGTGAATTTATATATAGTAGGGTATTTTGGTAATTTGGCACTAAATTGGCTAAAAATATAATTAAATTGGTTTTAATAGTTATTTGAGGTATAAAAATGATTTCTACAAATTATTTAGTATTTTAAACTAATTAAAACTATTTTTCATAAATTATTTTAAATTATATATAATATACTATTTTTCTAAATAAATGAGTTTTTATTGATTTTTAATATGTTTTAGGGTTAATTAAGTAATTTGGATTTATAAAATGTATTTTGGTTAATATTTATGAATTTATCGAGAATTATGGATTTTTAATAATATTTTATTAAAATTAGGGTTTTTATATATTTACCGGTAAAATAACTATTTTTAGCGTTTAAATCTCTAATTTGCTATATTTTGAGTATTAAAAGGGGTATTTTTGGTATTTAAATGTGTTATGTGCATATCTCGTGAATTGTGAACCTCGGTCGGTAAAATTATAGTTTGGGAGTCCGACCGAGGGGTTGTATGACTATATATTTTTGAAGTGTGTTTCTTTACAGGACCGAATCCACTCTTTGAGTAGAGAGATGTCAGTTTTACAAGGGAGGTTCTGTCGAATTTTCAGTAGAATTCTCGTAAAAACGTGATATCCGGTTGAATTCCTATTCCTTATCTGTGTTCAGTATTCTAGATCGAGTCTCTAGAATTACATTAGATTTATTCTAATTTCGCGTTGTCGTTTGTTTGTTTATATTTGGAATAAGTGAGCCTATATGGCTAGAGTGTTGTCTAACAATGTTTGAGGTTGCGATTTTCTAGGGTTCTATTTAATCCTTCATAATCGGATATTATTTTCAGTATATATATAAACTGATTTTGCTACATCTGTGTGATTTGCCTATATATATATTTATTATATATATTATTGAATATGTGCATTGTCATTTAGCTATGCATGCATACATATTATAACAATTCACTCAGTGAGGTCTGACTCCCCTTCGTTGACTATTTTCAGGAGAGTCTTCATCTTCAGACCTCAGTAGTAGACCCTTACGCCGGATTTCTTCTACCCCGACTTTACTATGTAAACTGCTCACTTGATTTTATTTTATATTCTAGACACTGCAGTAGTTATAGTCAAGTTGTGGGATTCATGTACTATGTTTTTATGAGATTTGTATTTTAAAGATTTGAGCCGAAATTTGTATTAAAAGATATTATGTATATGAGATGAGCTTGTTTATTTAAACAAGTTAGTGGATTATACTTATTTTTTATGAGATTTATTTCCGCTGTAAAATATTTTATCTATGTTATTATTATTATTGCATGTTTTTATTTATTTTAAGGCTTGCTACGGGTTCCGGATTCGAAAGAATTCACGTTCCCTAGCGCCGGTCATGGCCCCTGTTTTGGGTTGTGACAGTGGGATAATTCTGCTCATGCTTCTTCAACTGCCTCGAAGCATAAGCAACCACTCTGCCATTTTGCATTAGCACACATCCCAAACCTACACGGGAAGCGCGTCACAATACATCGTGTATACACCATCACCAGAAGGTAATGTCAGTACTGGAGCTGAAGTCAATAAATCCTTTAGCAATTGGAAATGCTCCTCACATCTATCAGTCCACATAAATCTAACATTCTTTTGGGTTAGTCTAGTCAAAGGCGCAGCAATCTTAGAGAAATCCTTCACAATTCTCCTGTAATAGCCTGCTAAACCCAGAAAACTTCTCACTTCAGTAATCATTGTAAGCCTTGTCCACTTAGTGATCGCCTCTATCTTCCTGGCATCCACCTGAATGCCATCTTTAGACACCACATGGCCTAAGAATGCCACTTGGTCTAACTAGAACTCACATTTCAAAAACTTAGCATACAACTGGTGCTCTCTCAAAGTCTGCAACACCAATTTCAGATGCATCGCATGCTTCGCCTTATTCTTGGAATAGACCAGAATATCATTAATAAACGCAATCACAAATCGATCTAAGTATGGCCTAAACACCCTGTTCATCAAGTCCAAAAAGGCTGCTGGGGCATTAGTTAACCTAAAGGACATCATTAAAAACTCATAGTGGCCATATCTAGTCTGAAATGTTGACTTGGGTACATCCTCACTTCTAATCCTCAGCTAATGATACCTAGATCTCAAGTCAATCTTAGAGAAATATCGAGCTTTTTGTAACTGATTGAACAAATCATCAATCCTAGGGAGTGGATACTTGTTCTTGATGGTAACCTTATTCAGCTGTTTGTAGTCAATACAGAGTTGAAGACTACCATCCTTCTTCTTTACAAAGAGAACCGGAGCACCCCAATGAGATGTACTAGGCCGAATAAACCTCTTATCTAATAATTCCTATAATTGCTCTTTTAACTCCTTCAGCTTTGCAGGTGCCATCCTATAAGGTGGCATAGAGATAGGATCTGTACCTGGCACAACATCAATATTTAAATGTCTTTTTAAAACATTTTAGCATAAAAATTTATTAGAATCCGATTTATAAATTTTTAACAGTCATTTGACTCACTTATATCCAAGACTACCGGATCTCGAGAGCAAGGCATCACCAGGATACACAGTCGTAGTCATATCACTTAATCCAATATTACTGGTAGTGTCTGAGAGCAAAGCATCATTAGACCATCAGCCCCAGTGATTTAATAAATATTAATCAAAATTATATTGGCGGTGTCCGAGAGCAAAGCATCACCAGACCTTCGGCCCCAGTATTTATTAAATAAAAAAAATATTATACTACTAGTGGTGTCTGATAGCAAGCATCACCAGACCATTGGCCCCAGTAATATAATTAAATAATCACATATTTTACCGGTGCGCACACGATCCTAATGAAACCCATTAGGTAGCTTGTTCTACCATGGTTTATTTAAAAAATAAAAGAAAATAAATAAAACAATGAAAATTACAATAAATAAAAAATAAATTAAATTAAATTAAATCATGCAAAATCCTATGAAGAATGCTGATTAGAATCTCATAAAATTAAATTTATAAGAATTTAATATAATTTAAATTAAAAGACTCGACACTCAAATGAAATATTAACTTACAGGATAAAGGTGCTCCTCTAGCACGTTATGTCCGACCTCGACTGGTAGAGGCGACTGGAGGGGCAGCTAAAAGACAAAAAAGAAAAATGACAATTAGAAATAGAAACCTAACTTCTAGAGTTTCTAAGGAAGACTCGATTCAAACTCAAAATAACAATTTTAGGATTAACCCGATGTCACATTTTACGAGAAATCTACTAAAAATTCGACATAATTTTCTCTGTAAAACGGACATCCCTCTACCAAAGTAGAGTCAATCCTGCAAACAAACACACTTCAAAATTTCACAGTGGCACAACACCTTGGGTTGGGACCTCAAACTACACAATTTCCTAACCGAGGTTCACCAGAAATACAATTAAGCAAATATTAAATATTAATATAGTAAATCACCAAAAACTATAAAAAATTAATAATAAATCATAATATAATTTATTAAATTTTTAAAATACTCAATAAAATTATTTTCCACCATAATTTAATAAAATTTCAATTAATAATATAATATTAATACAAACTCAACTTTCCAAATATTCAACATAATATAGTCAAATTCAAACTATAATTGCCCAAATAGTTTAAATATACTATAATATTAATTAAAAACTCATTTAAACCACAAAACAATAAATAATTTAATTTTGAATAAATTTTCAAAAATAGTTAGTATTAATTAACTATAAATAATAAATAATTTATAAAAATTATTTTAATACCACATTTTATCTCAAAATTAACTAAAACATAGTATTTAATTATAATATCAACAAAAACACACCATTTACCTATTATTTCAAAATTTACATAATAATAATAATTTCAAAAAAAAATTAAATAAATTATCAAAAATTATTTTATCACTACTAAAATTACTAACATAATATACTAACACTAATTAACTCAAATATTAAAACAAAAATAATTAATTAATCACATTAACAAAATATACATAAAACTTAAAATATTTAAATAAATATACAAAAATTCCATAAAAATCAATTTAATTAATCTAAATTAATTTTGATATACTCTTAACAAAAATTAACCCCAATTAATTTAGATCCACTAATATAAGTATAGATCAACTCAAAAATTAACCACATAATTAAAATAAAATTCTGGGTAATTAGTAAATATAATAAAAATTAACAAAAATATTAAATCAAAACAAAATCAACTAACAACAGCCCTAAACAACTAAAAATCAACCAGAAACTAACTGAAATCAACCAGAAATCAACTACAAAAATTCTAACTAACTAACCTAAAACTCATTTACAACAGAAATTCAGATGCAAAAAAGAGTTGCTGAACTGTTGCTGCCTCACGTTGCCAGACCTAATGCTGCTTCCGTCGCTGCTGCTTTTTACTGCTACATTGCGCGCTGCTGCTGCTAGCACAAGGAAGGAGGAAGAGAAGTTGTTGTGCAAGGACAACAAGGTGGAGAAGCAGGAAGATGGCTGTGTGGGTGGGTCTGTTGCAGCAGAAAAAGGAGAGAAAAACAAAGAAAGAAGAGAAGAGATGTAATATCTCGAGTTTTTAAATATTTTTAAACTGCATTAGGATATGCAGTGTTAATAATTTTTATACATATTTATTATATTTTTATGAGTTTGATAATTATTAAAGCTAATTTTAATTAATTTTAATTATTTTAAGATATTTACGTAAAATTTTCCCGGAGATGTTATTTTCGAGGAAATTAACATGTAAATAATTTAATATTAATTATTTTGACTAGTTTTACGAATTTGAATGAACTTATATATAATTTTAAAGTGCTAAATAAAATGTATATATGTGCATTTATTTAAATTAAATTAGGGTTTAATTAATTAACTTAATTTTTATTATTTAGTTTTAATATTAATTAATTAATTATAAGTGTATAAATTATTAAAATATATTAAAATATATGTGTGGTGAGTATTATTTGTGTGTGGGATTATATATTATTATAATATATAGTGTGGATATATATATCTATACATATATACATTATTATATAACAAAAATCAAAAGTTTACAAAACTTGCAATACTGCCATTGTCCCCTTCCTCACATTCCCGATCGTCCTCCTCCAAATTCCGGCCACTGTAACTCATTTTTCTTGCCGTCGGTGTGCCTCACAACCTTCCTCCTCCACCTCTATCTAGTTTCACTGCCAACAGCACCTATTTCCGGCGTGTTTTGGCTGGAAAACCAAGAAGAGGTTGAAACTTCATCTCATCGCCGATCGATGTGATTTTGACCACCATTTTTGACACCGCCAGTCTTTATCTTCTCCTTGATCTCTGGTGAGTGTGATTCGAAGCTTTTTTTCACTTAAAATGGTCTAGATTTCCCTAGGTTTTGATTTTCACAATTTTGGCCTATTAGGGTTCTTGAATTTTTTGAGCTTTAATTTGATTGATTCAAGAAAAATCCCTTCACAAACTTTGATCCTTATAGCTTAATCTACATGTGGTAATTTTTTTGGAATTTTTGGGAATTATATTGATTTTTGTGAATTTTTTATTATTTTATTAATATTTTCTAATTTTTGAAAATTAATTAATTAAATTATGAAATTGTGTTTTATGGTGATTATGGGTGTTGAAATGCATTTTAGAAATTTATTTGTAATTTTTATGAATTTTATATATTTATTTTGAATTTATTTAAGTTTATGTAATTTTGGAAAATTAGGTTAACTATGTGTTTAATTGAAATTAATTGGTTAATTAAGTGTATTTATTGATATTGTTGAATTATATGTTGAGAAAATTAATTTTGAGTAATTATACTATTTTTGGTGAATTTTTGATTAATTTTAGTGAATTTATATATATAGTGGTATTTTGGTAATTTGAAACTAAATTGGTTAAAAATGTAATTAAATTGGTTTTACTAGTTATTTAAGGTATAAAAATGATTTCTACAAATTATTTAGTATTTTTAACTAATTAAAAGTATTTTTCGTAAATTATTTTCAAATTATATATAATATATGATTTTTCTAAATAAATGAGTTTTTATCGATTTTTAACATGTTTTAAGGTTAACTATATAATTTGGATTGATAAAATGTATTTTTATTATAAAAGGGCATTTTCGGTATTTTATAATTGTTCTGTGAATTGTGGACCTCAGTCGGTGAATTGTAGTTTGGAGTCCGACCGAGGGATTTTGGTTGTGAATTGTATTATTTTGAAGTGTGTTTTCTTTGCAAGACCGGCTCTACTCTTTGAGTAGAGAGATGTCCGTTTTACAGGGGAGGTTCTGTCGAATTTTTGGTAGAATTCTCGTAAAACGTGATGTCCGGTCGAATTCTGATTCTAATACGGTGTCTAGTATTCTAGATCGAGTTTCTAGAAATTTCTGTTAGATTTATTCTGATTTCTTGTTATCGTTTGTTTATTTAGTTGCGCCAAGACTAAGGCCTAGTGGACCAGGCTCATCGGACCCATCTTGAGGAGCGTAATAACAGTGAGTTGTTATTTTATATATATATGTTTAGGGTGCATGTTTTAGAAATGTGTGGTTTATTTTGATAAAATATGCATAAATGATTTAATTAGTACTTAGGTTTATTTTTGGTATATTTTGATATATTTTAAATTATATGCATGTTTCATTAAACATTTATACCTAAAATATTTTTAAATATATTTCTAGTTTATTTTGCAATTATAATGGATTTATTTGACATATATATACTTGAAATATACCTGGTTTATTTTTCGTATATTTCTAATATATATATGGTTTATGCTACTATTTTATTTCAAATTCATGCATCATTTATTTATGAATGTATGTTTTATATATTAATGAAGGATATCAATAGAACGTGCTACCTAGGGGGCAGTACTAAGACCGAGTACATACCGGTACGCTGATAGCATTTAGGCTTCATTACTAACCATTTGTGGATATTGATCGGATTGATTTGATTTGATGTGAGATATGATTTAGGAGTGTGATTACTAGAGCTCAGTTAACCAAGTGTCTCGAGGCCAATCACATTGATAGTCAGACTACTGGAGCTCGGTTGACTTAGTGTCTCGGGGCCAGTCTACTGTCCAAATGGAACAAGTGATTATATTTGGAATAAGTGAGCCTGTATGGCTAGAGTGTTGTCTAACACTGTTTGAGGTTGCGATTTTCTAGGGTTTTATTTAATCTTTCATAAATAGTGATTTTCAGAAAATATATAAAAATGATTTTGCTGCATCTGTGTGTAATTGCCTGTATATATATATTTATTATATATATTTGTCACGACCCAAAACAGGGGCCATGACCGGCGCTAGAGAACGGGAATTCTTTCGAATCCGGAACCTGTAGCAAGCCTAAAAATAAAATAAAACATGCAATAATAATAATAACAATATCAAACTTACAGCGGAAATAGACATCATAAATATAATAGTAACATTTCCATCAACTGGATTTAAATCAAATCTCATCTCATATATATAAAATCTTTCAATACAAATCCAGTTTCAAATAATACAATATCTCATATAGATAAATACATGAAATCCCACAATTTAATTTACAACTACTGCAGTGTCTAGATTATATAAAAATAAGACTTAAATAAGTAATTTACACAAAGAAGCCGGGGCAGAAGAAATCCGGCGTACAGGCCTGCTACTGAGGTCTGAAGATGTTGACTCTCCTGAAAAATAGTCAACGGAGGGGAGTCAGACCTCACTGAGTGAATTACTATAATATATATACATACATACTAAATGATAATGCATACAATCAATAGTATATATCTAATATGAATATATACAGGCAAATACACACAGATGCAATAAAATCATTTTATATATATATTTTATTGAAAATAATCTTTTATGAAGGATCACATAAAACCCTAGAATATCGCAACCTCAGAAATAGTGTTAGACAACACTCTAGCCATAGAGGCTCACTTATTCCAAAATATATCTGCTTAATCCATTTAGACAGTAGACTGGCCCCGAGACACTAAGTCAACCGAGCTCCAGCAGTCTGACTGCCAGTGTGATTGGCCTCGAGACACTTGGTCAACCGAGCTCCAGCAATCACACCCAAATCCCATCACACACATCAAATAATCAAATTCAATCAGTATCCTCAAATAGATTAGTAATATAGCCTAAATACTATAGGCGTACCGGTACGTACTCGGTCCTAGTGCTGCCCACTAGGTAGCACGTTCTATTGATATCCTTCATTAATGAATATAAAACATTCATTCACAAATAAATGATGCATGAATTTAAATGAAATAACAATATAAACCATATATATACCGGAAATATACCAAAAGTAAACCAGGTATATTTCGAGTATATATACGTCAAATAAATCCAATTAAATTATAAATTAAGCTAGAAATATATTTAAAAACATTTTAAATATAGTTTATTAACAAAACATGTATATAATTTAATATATACCAAAAATAAACTAAATATAAACTTAAGTAATAATCAAATTATTTATGCATATTTAATCAAAATAAAACATGCATTTCTAAATCATGCATCCTAAGCATATATATATAAAATAGCAACTCACAAATTAGTGCGCTCCACGAGATGGATCCAACGGGCTTGGTCCACTAGCCCTCGGTCTCGGCGCAACTAAACAAACAATAACGACAGACATTAGAATAAACCTAACAGAAATCCTAGAATTCAATCTAGAGTATTAAACACAGAATTGATATTAGGGTTCGACCGGATATCATGTTTTACAAGAATTCTACCGAAAATTCGACAGAACCTCCCCTGTAAAACGGACATCTCTCTACTCAAAAGAGTAGAGCCGACCCTGCAAGGAAATACACTTCAAAAAACTACACAGAACACAATTAAAATCCCACGGTCGGACTCCAAACTACAGTCCACCGACCGGGGTCCACAATCACAGAACAATTCTGATAATACCAAAAATACCCTTAAATCACAGAAATACATTTTACAGGTAGAAATTACATAATTAACCTTAAAACACTATAAAAACCGATAAAAACTCATTTTATTAGAAAAACCGTATATTATATATATAATTGAAAATAATTCACGAAAAATAGTTTTAATTAGTTAAAAATACCAAATCATTTGTAGAAATCATTTTTATACCTTAAATAACTATTAAAACCAATTAAATTACATTTTTAGCCAATTTTGGGTAAAATTACCAAAATACCCTTATATATATAAATATACTAAAATTACTTCAAAAATTCACCAAAAATTATACAATTATCCAAAATTAATTTGCTCAACATATTTATCAATAATATCAATAATTAAACTCAATTAACCAATTAATTTCAATTAAAAACACAATTAACCCTAATTTCCCAAAATTACATAAACTTAAATAATTCAAAATAAATATATAAAAATTCATAAAAATTCCAAATAAATTCCTATAATTCATTTCAACACCTAATTTAACCATAAAACACAATTTCATAATTTAAATAATTAATTTCCGAAAATTAGAAAATAATATTAAAATATTCAAAAATACCCAAAAATCCAAAAAATCTCCAAAAATTCCACAAAAATTCATACATGTAGATTAAGCTACTGGGATCAACATTTGTGAAGGGAGTTTTCATGAATCAATCAATTCGAAGCTCAAAAAAATCAAAAACCCTAATATGGCTGAATTCAAAAATTCGAAACCTAAGCAATTCTAGACCATTTAAGCTCAAACCAAAGCTAGAATCACACTCACCGGAGCTCAAGGAGAAGAAAGAGACTGGCGGTGTCGAAAATGGTGGCCGGAATCGTCGTGATCGACGGTGAAGAGAAGTTCGGCTTCTTCGGCCAAAAATGGCTTCCAAGCGTTGGAAATGGCTACCACAGGCGGCGGAAGAGGCTGGGGAAGGTGGTGGCACACCGGACGGCACTCCAACGGCAAGGGAACGAGACGGCAGCGACCGGAACGGCGAGGGAAGCAAATCGAGGAAGAAGGAGATAGTCGGGGGCAATTCGGTAATTTTCCAAAAATTGATTTTTTTTGACTTATAATATGTATATATATATACTTTATACTATATAATATTATTAAATTACGCACACTAAATATACACCACACACATATAATTTAATATTTTAATAATTTATACTAAATAAAAATAATTAAATTACAATAAAACTAATAAACAATTAATAAAATATTAGGGTAATATTAATTAAACCCTAATTAAATAAATACATACACACATAGGCTTTATTTAGTAATTTAAAAAAATACATATGAGTTCATGCAAGTCCGAAAATATATTTAAAATAATTAATAATAAATTATTTACATGAAAATTTCCCTAAAAATGCAAGTCCCGGGAAAATTTTACGTAAAGTACTGTAAATAGGACACAATAATTAAAATAGGTTTTAAATACATATCAACTCATGAAAATATCATAATATATATACAAAAATTATTAACACTGCATATCCCGGTACAGTGTAAAAATATTTAAAAACACGGGATATTACAGTCTTCCCCCCTTATAAGAATTCATCCTCGAATTCCAGAAAGAAAAGATTACAGGATCAAGAAGGAAAGAGATACGGGTAAGAAGCTCGCATCTCAGCTTCAGTCTCCCACGTATGCTCCTCAACTCTGTCGCTACGCCACAGAACCTTAACCATCAGAATCTGCTTCGAACGCAACTGTCGAACTTGAAAATCAACGATCGCCACAGGTTCTTCCACAAATGTCAAATCTTCACTCACTTCCACACTGTCGGGCTGCAACACGTGCGAAGGGTCTGAGATATACTTCCTCAACATCGAGATATGAAATACTGGATGCACCTGTGACATACTCGGAGGTAAATCCAACCGATATGCAACAGTGCCAACTCTCTCCAGAATCTCAAACGGTCCAATATATCTCGGTGCTAACTTACCCTTCCTGCCAAATCTCATCACACCCTTCATCGGAGATACGTTCAGAAAAATGAAATCTCCAACCTGAAACTCCACATCTCTGCGCCTAGGATCCGCATAACTCTTCTGTCTGCTAACTGCAGTCTCTAATCTGCGCTTAATCACGACGACCTTCTCTGTAGCATCCTGAACCATCTCAGGTCCAGTCAAAGCTCTTTCACCAATCTCATCCCAACTCAAAGGGGATCTACACGTCCTTCCATACAACGCCTCATATGGTGCCATGCCAATATTGCTATGGTAGCTGTTATTATATGCAAACTCAACAAGTGACAAATGATCATCCCAGCTACCTCCCAAATCCAAGACACACATCCTCAACATATCTTTCTCAGACTGACCATCTGTCTGAGGATGAAAAGCAGTACTGAAGTCCAACCTAGTGCCCATCGCTTCCTGCAACTTCTGCCAAAAACGAGAAGTAAACACCGAACCTCTATCTGACACAATGGACACAGGTACTCCATGAAGGCATACGATATGCTTCACATACAACTTCGCCAATCTAGCAACTGAATATTTGGCTTTCACAGGCAAGAAATGTGCAGACTTCGTCAATCTGTCTACGATCACCCAGATGGAATCGTATCCATCCTTCGAACGAGGTAAACCGACCACAAAATCCATAGCTATCCTTTCCCACTTCCACTCGGGAATAGGAAGAGGCTGAAGCTTCCCAGAAGGCTTCTGATGTTCGACTTTCACTTGCTGACACGTCAAACACTTGGCAACATGGTCCCTGATGGACTCTACCACAAGTCTGACAAACACTGGCCGCTGATCCAGAACTACGACCACTGCTGCTGCTTGAAGCACCTGACCCAAACCTGAATGATCTACGCTGACCTCCACGGCCATGTCTACTGCTCCGATGCACTCGCTGCTGCTGTCTCTGACTCTGCTCAGTTGGACCTCGCTGCTGACTACTCGAACCAATATGAAAACTCGAATACGGAGTAGCCTGCAATCCACTCGACTGAACTCCCAGCTAGTAATAATCAGGCATCACTCCCTGCCTAACTAGTCTCAGGTCAATCTCCTTGGCCAACTCAATCATAGACTCGAGAGTAAGGCCTGCTGTAGGCATACCAGTAAAAGTTGAACCCAAACCAGTAACGTATGTAGTGACTGCAAAGTACTGATCTCGCATCAAATCCTCAGCATATCTACCCAGACGAAGAAACTCTCGGGCATACTCCTCTACTGATCGATCTCCATGAGAAATACTAGTCAATTGAAGACGATAGCTCAAACGAAGCGGCTCTGGACAGAATCTCCTCATAAATCGCTCTCGGAACTGAGCCCAGGTCATCGTCATCGCTGGATCATTTGAATGAACCAATCTAGAGCTGGTCCCTCGACAGACAACTCTACAATCATGATCCGCTGGTACTCGGTATGAGCAGTCCGAGTCCTAGTCTCAATCGCATGCAGAAAATCTAACGGATCAGAAGTACCATCAAAAGTAATCCTGCCAACTCGGGCATAGAACAAAGCTGCCTTAGGGTCAGACATACCCTGCTGATAGGCAGGCTGAACAACTGGAGGAACAGAAACATCAAACTCAGGCTCAACAGGCTCCTCGTCCTGTAACTCTCTCTGCCTACGGTGACCTGCCGCTCCTCGAGGTCTACCTCTGCCACGACCTCTATGTCTAACTGGCTGCTCAGGAGGTAAAACCTCATCCTGAAAAGACTCATCATCCTCGGCCTCAACGACCGGTGGAGCGACACGCGCTCGCCTCCTCATACTGAAAAACAAATGGAAAGATTCAAACAAAACAGACAACGGAGGAATAACGCAGAAAACTAACACAAGGAATACTCATCAAGACATACTCGAACCTAATTCACTGCAGTAGTTCCCAAAAGAAAACACAACTTTAAAACTAGGGCCATGACTCACAAAGCTAAGCCCTGACATAGAACTCTGCTCTGATACCAACTTTGTCACGACCCAAAACAGGGGCCATGACCGGCGCTAGGGAACGGGAATTCTTTCGAATCCGGAACCCGTAGCAAGCCTAAAAATAAAATAAAACATGCAATAATAATAATAATAATATTAAACTTACAGCGGAAATAGAAATCATAAATATAATAGTAACATTTCCATCAACTGGATTTAAATCAAATCTCATTTCATATATATAAAATCTTTCAATACAAATCCAGTTTCAAATAATACAATATCTCATATAGATAAATACATGAAATCCCACAATTTAATTTACAACTACTGCAGTGTCTAGATTATATAAAAATAAGACTCAAATAAGTAATTTACACAAAGAAGCTGGGGCAGAAGAAATCCGGCGTACAGGCCTGCTACTGAGGTCTGAAGATGTTGACTCTTCTGAAAAATAGTCAACGGAGGGGAGTCAGACCTCACTGAGTGAATTACTATAATATATATACATGCATACTAAATGACAATGCATACAGTCAACAATATATATATATATATAATATGTATATATACAGGAAAATACACACAGATGCAGTAAAAATCATTTTTATATATTTTATTTATTAAAAATCATAGTTTATGAAGGAACACATAGAACCCTAGAATATCGCAACCTCGGAAATAGTGTTAGACAACACTCTAGCCATACAAGCTCATTTATTCCAAAATATATCCGCTTAATCCATTTAGACAGTAGACTGGCCCCGAGACACTAAGTCAACCGAGCTCCAGCAGTCTGACTGCCAGTGTGATTGGCCCTGAGACACTTGATCAACCGAGCTTTAGCAATCACACCCAAATCCCATCACACACATCAAATAATCAAATTCAATCAGTATCCTCAAATAGGTTAGTAATATAGCCTAAATACTATAGGCGTACCGGTATGTACTCGGTCCTAGTGCTGCCCACTAGGTAGCACGTTCTATTGATATCCTTCATTAATGAATTTAAAACATTCATTCACAAATAAATGATGCATGAATTTAAATGAAATAAAAATATAAACCATATATATATCGGAAATATACCAAAAGTAAACCAGGTATATTTCGAGTATATATATGTCAAATAAATCCAATCAAATTATAAATTAAGCTAGAAATATATTTAAAAACATTTTAAATATAGTTTATTAACAAAACATGTATATAATTTAATATATACCAAAAATAAACTAAATATAAACTTAAGTAATAATCAAATTATTTATGCATATTTAATCAAAATAAAACATGCATTTCTAAATCATGCATCCTAAGCATATATATATAAAATAGCAACTCACAAATTAGTGCGCTCCACGAGATGGATCCGACGGGCCTGGTCCACTAGCCCTCGGTCTCGGTGCAACTAAACAAACAATAACGACAGACATTAGAATAAACCTAACAGAAATCCTAGAATTCAATCTAGAGTATTAAACACAGAATTGATATTAGGGTTCGACCGGATATCACGTTTTACGAGAATTCTACCAAAAATCCGGCAGAACCTCCCCTGTAAAACGGACATCTCTCTACTCAAAAGAGTAGAGCCGACCCTGCAAGGAAATACACTTCAAAAAACTACACAGAACACAATCAAAATCCCACGGTCGAACTCCAAACTACAGTCCACCGATCGGGGTCCACAATCACAGAACAATTCTGATAATACCAAAAATACCCTTAAATCACAGAAATACATTTTACAGATAGAAATTACATAATTAACCTTAAAACACTATAAAAATCGATAAAAACTCATTTTATTAGAAAAACCGTATATTATATATATAATTGAAAATAATTCACGAAAAATAGTTTTAATTAGTTAAAAATACCAAATCATTTGTAGAAATCATTTTTATACCTTAAATAACTATTAAAACCAATTAAATTACATTTTTAGCCAATTTTGGGTAAAATTACCAAAATACCCCTATATATATAAATATACTAAAATTACTTCAAAAATTCACCAAAAATTATACAATTATCCAAAATTAATTTTCTCAACATATTTATCAATAATATCAATAATTAAACTCAATTAACCAATTAATTTCAATTAAAAACACAATTAACCCTAATTTCCCAAAATTACATAAACTTAAATAATTCAAAATAAATATATAAAAATTCATAAAAATTCCAAATAAATTCCTATAATTCATTTCAACACCTAATTTAACCATAAAACACAATTTCATAATTTAAATAATTAATTTCCGAAAATTAGAAAATAATATTAAAATATTCAAAAATACCCAAAAATCCAAAAAATCTCCAAAAATTCCACAAAAATTCATACATGTAGATTAAGCTACTGGGATCAACATTTGTGAAGGGAGTTTTCATGAATCAATCAATTCGAAGCTCAAAAAAAATCAAAAACCCTAATATGGCCGAATTCAAAAATTCGAAACCTAAGCAATTCTAAACCATTTAAGCTCAAACCAAAGCTAGAATCACACTCACCAGAGCTCAAGGAGAAGAAACAGACCGACGGTGTCGAAAATGGTGGCCGAAATCGTCGTGATCGACGGTGAAGAGAAGTTCGGCTTCTCCGGCCAAAAATGGCTTCCAAGCGTCGGAAATGGCTACCACAGGCGGCGGAAGAGGATGGGGAAGGTGGTGGCACACCGGACGGCACTCCAACGGCAAGGGAACGGGACGGCAGCGACCGGAATGGCGAGGGAAGCAAATCGGGGAAGAAGGAGATAGTCGAGGGCAATTCGATAATTTTCTAAAAATTGATTTTTTTTTACTTATAATATGTATATATATATACTTTATACTATATAATAAAATAATATTAAATTACACACACTAAATATACACCACACACATATAATTTAATATTTTAATAATTTATACTAAATAAAAATAATTAAATAACAATAAAACTAATAAACAATTAATAAAATATTAGGGTAATATTAATTAAACCCTAATTAAATAAATACATACACACATAGGCTTTATTTAGTAATTTAAAAAAAATACGTATGAGTTCATGCAAGTCCAAAAATATATTTAAAATAATTAATAATAAATTATTTACGTGAAAATTTCCCCGAAAATACAAGTCCTAGGAAAATTTTACGTGAAGCACTGTAAATAGGACACAATAATTAAAATAGGTTTTAAATACATATCAACTCATGAAAATATCATAATATATATACAAAAATTATTAACACTGCATATCCCGGTACAGTGTAAAAATATTTAAAAACACGGGATATTACAATATTATTGACTGTGTGCATTGTCATTTAGTATGCATGTATATATATTATAACAATTCACTCAGTGAGGTCTGACTCCCCTCCGTTGACTATTTTTCAGGAGAGTCATTGTCTTCAGACCTCAGTAGTAGACCCATACACCGAATTTCTTCTACCCCGGCTTCACTATGTATACTGCTTATCTGAGTTTTATTTTATAATCTAGACACTGCATTAGTTGTAAACAGTTGTGGAGTTTATGTAATATATTTATGTGAGTTATGTATTTTAAAGATTTGAACTGGATTTGTATTGAAAGTTTATTTATATATGAAATGAGATATTCGATTTAATCTCATTTGGTGGATTATTATTTTAATATTTATGATTTTATTTCTGCTGTAGAATACTTTATTTATGTTATTATGATTATTGCATGTTTTATTTTATTTTAAGGCTTGCTACGGGTTCCGGATTCGAAATAATTCTCTGTCACGACCCAAAACAGGGGCCATGACCGGCACTAGGGAACGAGAATTCTTTCGAATCCGGAACCCGTAGCAAGCCTAAAAATAAAATAAAACATGAAATAATAACAATAACAATATTATATGCAGCGAAAATAGAAATCATAAATATAATAGTAACATTTCCATCAACTGGATTTAAGTTAAATCTCAACTCATCACATATATATAAAATCTTTCAATACAAATCCAATTTCAATATAATACATCTTTTTAAATAAAATACATAATGTCTCATAATTAATTTATAACTACTGCAGTGTCTAGATTATGAAAATAAGACTCAAGTAAGCAGTTTACACAAAGAAGCCGGGGCGGAAGAAATCCGGCGTACAGGCCTGTTACTGAGGTCTGAAGATGTTGACTCTCCTGAAAAATTAGTCAACGGAGGGGAGTCAGACCTCACTGAGTGAATTACTATAATATATATATATGCATACTAAATGACAATGCATACAATCAACAATATATATATATATATAATATGTATATATACAGGCAAATACACACAGATGCAGTAAAAATCATTTTTATATATTTTATTTATTAAAAATCACAGTTTATGAAGGAACACATAGAACCCTAGAATATCGCAACCTCGGAAATAGTATGACAACACTCTAGCCATACAGGCTCACTTATTCCAAAATATATCCGCTTAATCCATTTGGACAGTAGACTGACCCCGAGAAACTAAGTCAACCGAGCTCCAGCAGTCTGACTGCCAGTGTGATTAGCCCCGAGACACTTGGTCAACCGAGCTCCAACAATCACACCCAAATCATATCTCACACATCAAATGATCAATTCCAATCAATATCCACAAATAGGTTAGTAATATAGCCTAAATACTATAGGCATACCGGTACGTACTCGGTCCTAGTGCTGCCTACTAGGTAGCACGTTCTATTGATATCCTTCATTAATAAATATAAAACATTCATTCACAAAAATAAATGATGCATGAATTTAAATAACATAACAATATAAACCATATATATATTGGAAATATACCAAAAGTAAACCAGGTATATTTCGAATATATATATGTCAAATAAATTCAATCAAATTACAGTTTAAGGTAGAAATTTATTTAAAAACATTTTAAATATAATTTATTAATAAAACATGCATATAATTTAATATATACCGAAAATAAACCAAAAATATACTTAAATACAAATCACATTATTTATGCATTTTAATCAAAATAAAACATATATTTCTAAATCATGCATCCTAAAACATATATATATAGTATAGTAACTCACCCTAGTGCGCTCCACGAGACGGGTCCGACGGGCCTGGTCCACTAGCCCTCGGTCTCGACGCAACTAAACAAGCAATAACGACAGACATTAGAATAAACCTAACAGAAAATCCTAGAATTCAATCTAAAGTATTAAACACAGAATCAGAATTAGGATTCGACCGGATATCACATTTTACGAGAATTCTACCGAAAATCCAGCAGAACCTCCCCTGTAAAACGGACATCTCTCTGCTCAAAAGAGTAGAGCCGACCCTACAAGGAAATACACTTCAAAAAACAAGCTCAACACTCAACCACAACCCCTCGGTCGAACTCCAGACTACAATCTACCGACCGGGGTTCACAAACACAGAACAATTATGAAAATACCAAAAATACCCTTATAACATAGAAATTCATTTTATACATAGAAATTACATAATTAACCTTAAAACACTGTAAAAACCGATAAAAACTCATTTTATTAGAAAAACCGTATATTATATATAAAATTGAAAATAATTTACGAAAAATAGTTTTAATTAGTTAAAAATACTAAATAATTTGTAGAAATCATTTTTATACCTTAAATAACTACTAAAACCAATTAAATTACATTTTTAGCCAATTTAGGGTAAAATTACCAAAATACCCCTATATATATAAATATACTTAAATTACTTCAAAAATTAACCAAAAATTATACAATTATCCAAAATTAATTTTCTCAACATATTTATTAATAATATCAATAATTAAACTCAATTAACCAATTAATTTCAATTAAAAACACAATTAACCCTAATTTCCCAAAATTACATAAACTTCAATAATTCAAAATAAATACATAGAAATTCATAAAAATTCCAAATAAATTCCTATAATTCATTTCAACACCTAATTTAACCATAAAACACAATTTCATAATTTAAATAATTAATTTCCGAAAATTAGAAAATAATATTAAAATATTCAAAAATACCCAAAAATCCAAAAAATCTCCAAAAATTCCATAAAAATTCATACATGAAGATTAAGCTACTAGGATCAACATTTGTGAAGGGAGTTTTCATGAATCAATAAATTCAAAGCTCAAAAAAATCGAAAACCCTAATGTGACCGAATTAGAAAATTCGAAACCTAAGCAATTCTAGACCATTTAAGCTCAAACCAAAGCTAGAATCACACTCACTGGAGCTCAAGGAGAAGAAAGAGACTGGCGGTGTCGAAAATGGTGGCCGGAATCATCATCGACGGCGAGGAGAAGAAATTTCGGCCAAAAGAAGAAAAGGAGCTGCCGTCGCCGGAGAAGAAGGCCGCTGGCGGCGGGGAACGACTGGGGACGACGGTGGAAAGCCGGGAGGCACACCGACGGTAGGGGATCGGCATGACAGACGGTGGTTGGTGGTGAAGGGGTGGTCGGGTGCGGGAAAGGAGAAGGAAGAAGAAGAAGAAAAAGAAAGGAAAAGAAAAGAAAAAGAAAAGAAAAAGAAAAAGAAAAAAAAAAGGAAAAATAAAATTAAAAAAATAATAAAATAATAAAAAAAATAATTTTAATAATTTAATAATAAATAAAAATAATTAAATAACAATAAATTAATAAACAAATAATAAAATATTAGGGTAATATATATTAAACCCTAATTAAATAAATATTGCACACATACACGGTGTTTAGTAATTTAAAATACGTATGAGTTCATGCAAGTCCGAAAATATATTTAAAATAATTAATAATAAATTATTTACGTGAAAATTTCCCCGAAAATACAAGTCCCGGGAAAATTTTACGTAAAGTACTGTAAATAATACACAATAATTAAAAATAGGTTTCAAATACATATCAACTCATGAAAATATCATAATATATATACAAAAATTATTAACACTGCATATCCCGATGCAGTATTAAAATATTTAAAAACACGAGATATTACAGTCTTCCCCCTTACAAGAATTCGTCCCCGAATTCCAAAAAGAAAAGATCACAGGATCAAGAAGGAAAGAGATACGGGTAAGAAGCTCACATCTCAGCTTCAGTCTCCCACGTATGCTCCTCGACTCTGTCGCTACGCCACAGAACCTTGACCATCGGAATCTGCTTCGAACGCAACTGTCGAACTTGATAATCAACGATCGCCACAGGTTCTTCTACAAACGTCAAATCTTCACTCACTTCTACACTGTCGGGCTACAACACGTGTGAAGGGTCTGAGATATACTTCCTCAACATCGAGATATGAAATACTGGATGCACCTGTGACATACTCGGAGGCAAATCCAACCGATATGCAACAGTGCCAACTCTCTCCAGAATCTCAAACGGTCCAATATATCTCGGTGCTAACTTACCCTTCCTACCAAATCTCATAACACCCTTCATCGGAGATACCTTCAAAAAAACAAAATCTCCAACCTGAAAACTCCACATCTCTGCGCCTAGGATCTGCATAACTCTTCTGTCTGCTAACTGCGGTCTCTAATCTTTGCTTAATCACGGTGACCTTCTCTGCAGCATCCTGAACCATCTCAAGTCCAGTCAAAGCTCTCTCACCAATCTCGTCCCAACTCAACGGGGATCTACACTTCCTTCCATACAACGCCTCGTACGGTGCCATGCCAATACTGCTATGGTA
Organism: Mallotus nudiflorus; assembly: GCA_947683625.1. Taxonomy (NCBI): domain Eukaryota; kingdom Viridiplantae; phylum Streptophyta; class Magnoliopsida; order Malpighiales; family Euphorbiaceae; genus Mallotus; species Mallotus nudiflorus. The sequence goes on along the minus strand of CANTUR010001745.1, from coordinate 9,194 downwards.
GCTGTTATTATATGCAAACTCAACAAGTGACAAATGATCATCCCAGCTACCTCCCAAATCCAAGACACACATCCTCAACATATCTTCCAGTGTCTAGATCGTCCTCTCAGACTAACCATCTTTCTGAGGATGAAAAGTAGTACTGAAATCTAACCTAGTGCCCATCGCTTCCTACAACTTTTGCCAAAAATGAGAAGTAAACACCGAACCTCTATCTGATACAATGGACACAGGTACTCCATGAAGGCATACGATATGCTTCACATACAACTTCGCCAATCTAGCAACTGAATATGTGGCTTTCACAGGTAGGAAATGTGCAGACTTCGTCAATCTGTCTATAATCACCCAGATGGAATCGTATCCATCCCTCGAACGAGGTAAACTGACCACAAAATCCATAGCTATCCTTTCCCACTTCCACTCGGGAATAGGAAGAGGCTGAAGCTTCCCAGAAGGCTTATGATGTTCGGCTTTCACTTGCTGACACGTCAGACACTTGGCAATATAATCAACGACATCTTTCTTCAATCCGTCCCACCAGTATAAATCTCTGATACTGTGGTACATCTTAGTAACACCTGGATGAACGCTGTAGGCTGTAGAATGTGCTTCCTCTAAAATCTCCTCTCTCAAGTCATCCACATCAGGAACACACAATCTACCACTGATCCACAACACACCATCATCATCAAATGTGAAATCAGTGAACTTCCCTGCTCGAACATTCTCTGCAAGTTCTTCTAGAATAGGATCTCGGCTTTGAGCTGCTTTAATCCTATCCCTCAGTACAAATTGCACTTTAAACTGAGCTAGCAGTCCACCTGATCTATTGATCTTCATCATCAGACCTTGATCCACCATCAGATGCAACTCCTGGATCAATGGTCTCCTCTCAACACTGATGTGAGCAAGACTACCTGAGGACTTTCTACTCAAGGCATCTGCTACCACATTAGCTTTACCCGGATGATATAAGATCTCGCAATCATAATCCTTCAACAATTCCAACCATCTTCTCTGCCTCAAATTCAAATCTCTCTACTGAAAAATGTACTTAAGGCTCTTGTGATCAATAAATATCTCACAAGTCACCCCGTACAGATAATGTCTCCAGATCTTCAAAGCAAAGATCACTGCAGCCATCTCCAGGTCATGTGTAGGATAGTTCTGCTCATCCTTCTTCAACTGCCTCGAAGCATAGGCCTATCACCCTTCCATTCTGCATCAACACACAACCAAGACCAATTCTAGAGGCATCACAGTAAACTGTGAACTTATCCACATTATTAGGCAAAGCTAACACTGGCGTTGTGGTCAACTTCTCCTTCAACAATTGAAAACTATTTTCATAAGCTTCTGACCACTCGAATCTAACATTCTTCTGAGTCAAGCGAGTCATAAGGGCTGCAATCCTGGAAAAATCCTGCACAAACCGCCTATAATACCCGGCTAAACCCAGAAAACTTCGAATCTCAATAACAGAAGTAGGTCTAGGCCATTCAGATACTGCCTCAACCTTCTGTGGATCAACCTGAATACCTTCTTTAAACACTACGTGTCCAAGAAAAGAAACACTTTCCATCCAGAAATCACACTTCGAGAATTTAGCATAAAGCTGATGATCTCTCAATGTCTGTAGTACAATCCTCAAGTGATATACATGCTCCTCCATACTCCTCGAATATACCAGTATATCATCAATGAAGACTACCACAAACTGATCCACATACGGTTTGAATACCCTGTTCATCAGGTCCATAAAAGCTGCTGGTGCATTAGTCAAACCAAAAGACATCACCAGAAACTCATAATGGCCATATCTAATGCGGAATGCTGTCTTAGGAATATTGGCTTCACTAATCCGCAACTGATGATAACCCGACCTCAAGTCAACCTTAGAAAAGAACTGTGCACCCTGAAGTTGATCAAAAAAATCATCTATCCTCGGGAGAGGATACTTGTTCTTCACTGTCACCTTATTCAATTCTCTGTAGTCAATGCACAGTCTCAGGGTACCATCCTTCTTCTTCACAAACAAGACTGGTGCACCTCAAGGAGAAACACTAGGTCTAATGAAACCTTTATCCAACAACTCTTGCAACTGCTCCTTCAACTCTTTCAACTCTGCGAGGAGCCATTCGATAGGGGTGGCATAGATATAGGAGTAGTACCTGGAACCACATCTATACAGAACTTAATCTCTCTGTGAGGTGGTAAACCTGGCAACTCCTCGGGAAAAACATCAGGGAAACTCACAAGCAACAGGAACATCTGTGAGTGACAACTTCTCCACTGAAGTATCCCTGACCAATGCCAAATATCCCTGACAACCTTTCCTCAACAACTTCCTAGCCGTAATAGCAGAAATAAGATTCTGAGGTGCTGAACTCCTATCACCCACAAACTTAAAATCTATTTCACCAGGAATTCTGAAAATCACCTCTTTATTCCTGTAATCTACCACGACATAGTGCTGAGATAACCAATCCATTCCCAGAATAACATCAAACTCCATCACATCCAACAAAATCAAATCAGCGGGTAATTCTCTACCTCCCACGAGAATTGGATAACCAGAAAGAACAATATCGGTGTCCAAGGAATCGCTCAGAGGAGTGGCAATGGACAAAGGAAAAGCCATCCTCAAAGCTTGCCAACAAGATTTAGAAGCAAAAATAGAAGAAACAAACGAATGCGTGGCACCCGGATCAAACAAAACCCATGCATCCAGGTAACAAACATTTACAATACTTGCCACGACTGCATTAGATGCCTGAGCATCCTGCTGAGTGAGATGGAAAACTCTGGCCTGTCCTCGACCTCCCTCGTGACTAGTAGAAGCCTGGCCAACACCTCTGGCACCTCCTCTAGTACCTCTACCACGACTCTGCTGTGGAACAAACTGAGTGGAACTCTGATGCTGAGCTGGTGGTAACTGAAATGGCACGGGTGTAGCACTAGCAATCGACTGTTGTGGAAATCACGGAATCTACAGCTGCTGATACCCGGAATAAGGACACGATCTGGCAAAATGTCCTGTCTGCCCGCATCTGAAGCATGTCAATGGTGTTAGATAACACGATCCCTGATGGACTCTACCGCAAGTCTGACAAACATTGGCTGCTGATCCAGAACTACGACCACTGTTGCTGCTCGAAGCACCTGATCCAAATCTGAACGATCTACGCTGACCTCCACGACCATGTCTACTGCTCCGATGCACTCGCTACTGCTGTCTCTGACTCCGCTGAGTCGGACCTCGCTGCTGACTACTCGATTCAACATGAAACTCGAATATGGAGTAGCCTGCAATCCACTCGATTGAACTCCTAGCTGGTAGTAATCAGGCATCGCTCCCTGCCTAACTAGCCTCAGCTCAATCTCCTTGGCTAACTCAATCACAGACTTGAGATAAGAGGCATACCAGCAAAAGCAGAACCCAAACCAGTGACATACGTAGTAACCGTGAAATACTGATCTCGCATCAGATCCTCTGCATATCTACCCAGACGAAGAAACTCTCGGGTGTACTCCTCTACAGATCGATCTCCACGAGAAATACTAGTCAATCAAAGATGATAGCTCAAACGAAGAGGCTCTGGACAGAATCTCCTCATAAATCGCTCTCGGAACTGAGCCCATGCCATCATCATCATATAGGGCTGGATCATCTGAATGAACCAATCTAAGGCTGGTCCCTCGACAGACAACTCGACGATCATGATCCGCTGATACTCGGTATGAGCAGTCCGAGTCCTAGTCTCAATCGCATGCAAAAAATCTAACGGATCGAAAGTACCGTCGAAAGCAATCCTGCCAACTCGGGCATAGAACAAAGCTGCCTCAGGGTCAGACATACCCTACTGATAGGCAGGCTGAATAGGCTGAACTGTAATATCCCGTGTTTTTAAACATTTTTACACTGTATCGGGATATGCAGTGTTAATAATTTTTGTATATATATCTTACGATATTTTTACGAGTTGATATGTATTTAAAACCTATTTTAATTACTGTGTATTATTTACAGTGCTTTACATAAAATTTTCCCGGGACTTTCATTTTCGGGGAAATTTTCACGTAAATAATTTATTATTAATTATTTTAAATATATTTTCGGACTTGCATGAACTCATACGTATTTTTAAAATACTAAATAAAGCCTATGTGTGTATATATTTATTTAATTAGGGTTTAATATCACCCTAATATTTTATTAATTATTTATTAGTTTTATTGTTATTTAATTATTTTTATTTAGTATAAATTATTAAAATATTAAATTTTAAGTGTGTGGATGTAAATTTTTCTAAATATTTTATTAAAATTATTTTTTTATTATTTATTTATTTTTCTTTTTCTTTTTTTTCTTTTTTTTTCTTTTTTTTCTTTTTTTTTTCTTTTTCTTTTCTTTCTTTTTTCGTCTTCTTCTTCTTCCTTCTCCCGTGCGCCTGACCACCCATCCCTCACCGCTGCTACCCCGATCACCGGCTGTCAGAGTGCCTTCCCCTATGTGCCGCCGTTCTCCTCCGCTGCCTCACCGTCCCAGCCGTCTTCTCCGCAGTGGCTTGCTCGGTTTCTACCATTTTTGGCCGAAATCCTCTCCTTATCGTTTCTTCCTCTTCCGGCCACCATTTTTGACACCGCCGGTCTCTTTCTTCTCCTTGAGCTCCGGTGAGTGTGATTCTAGCTTTGGTTTGAGCTTAAATGATCTAGAATTGCTTAGGTTTCGAATTTTCCAATTCGGTCACATTAGGGTTGTAGATTTTTTTGAGCTTCGAATTGATTGATTCATGAAAAATCCCTTCACCAATGTTGATCCTAGTAGCTTAATCTTCATTTATGAATTTTTGTGGAATTTTTAGAGATTTTTTGTATTTTTGGGTATTTTTGAATATTTTAATATTATTTTCTAATTTTCGGAAATTAATTATTTAAATTATGAAATTGTGTTTTATGGTTAAATTAGGTGTTGAAATGAATTATAGGAATTTATTTGGAATTTTTATGTATTTATTTTGAATTATTAAGTTTATGTAAATTTGGGAAATTAGGGTTAATTGTGTTTTTAATTGAAATTAATTGGATAATTGAGTTTAATTATTGATATTATTGATAAATATGTTGAGAAAATTAATTTTAGATAATTGTATAATTTTTGGTGAATTTTTGAAGTAATTTTAGTATATTTATATATATAGGGGTATTTTGGTAATTTTACCCTAAATTGGCTAAAAATGTAAATTAATTGGTTTTAATAGTTATTTAAGGTATAAAAATGATTTCTACAAATTATTTGGTATTTTTAACTAATTAAAACTATTTTTCGTAAATTATTTTCAATTATATATATAATATACGGTTTTACTAATAAAATGAGTTTTTATCGGTTTTTACAGTGTTTTAAGGTTAATTATGTAATTTCTACTTATAAAATGTATTTCTATGTTATAAGGATATTTTTGGTATTTTCAGAATTGTTCTGTGTTTGTGGACCCCGGTCGGTAGACTGTAGTTTGGAGTTCGACCGAGGGGTTGTGGATTTGTGTTGAGCTTCTATTTCGAAGTGTATTCTTTGCAGGGTCGGCTCTACTCTTTTGAGTAGAGAGATGTCCGTTTTATAGGGGAGGTTCTACCGGATTTTTGGTAGAATTCTCGTAAAACGTGATATCTCGGTCGAACCCTGATATCGATTCTGTTTTTAATACTCTAGATCGAATTCTAGGATTTCTATTAGGGTTATTATGATTTTTGGTCGTTATTGTTTGTTTAGTTGTGCCGAGACCGAGGGCTAGTGGTCCAGGCCCGTCGGACCCGTCTCGTGGAGCGCACTAGGTGAGTTATTATACTATATATATATGCTTAGGATGCATGATTTAGAAATATATATTTTATTTCGATTAAAATGCATAAATTATATGATTTGTATTTAAGTATATTATTAGTTTATTTTTGGTATATATTAAATTATATGCATGCTTTGTAAATAAAATATATTTAAAAATGTTTTTAAATATATTTCCAACTTAATTTATAATTTGGTTGAATTCATTTGACATATATATACTCGAAATATACCTGGTTTACTTTTGGTATATTTCCGGTATATATATGGTTTATATTGTTATTTTATTGAAATTCATGCATCATTTATTTGTATGAATGAATGTTTTATATTTATTAATGAAGGATATCAATAGAACGTGCTACCTAGTGGGCAGCACTAGGACCGAATATGTATCGGTACGCCTATAGTATTTAGGCTATATTACTAACTTATTTGTGGATACTGATTGATTATGATTATTGATATGTGAGATATGGTTTGGAGATGTAATTGCTGGAGCTCGGTTGACCAAGTGTCTCGGGGCCAATCACACTGGCAGTCAGACTGCTGGAGCTCGATTGACTTAGTGGCTCGGGGCCAGTCTACTGTCTAAATGGATTAAGTGGATATATTTGGAATAAGTGAGCCTGTGTGGCTAGAGTGTTGTCTAACACTGTTTTCGAGGTTGCGATATCATAGGGTTCTATGTGATCCTTCATAAAAGATGATTTTCAGATAAAATATATAAATGATTTTTTTATTGCATCTGTGTGTAATTGCCTGTATATATATATTAGATATATACTGTTGACTGTATGCCTTATCATTTAGTGTGTATGTATATATATTATAGTAATTCACTCAGTGAGGTCTGACTCCCCTCCGTTGACTATTTTTCAGGAGAGTCAACATCTTTAGACCTCAGTAGCAGGTCGATACGCCGGATTTCTTCCGCCCCGGCTTCTTTGTGTAAATTATTTACTTGAGTCTTATTTTTATAATCTAGACACTGCAGTAGTTGTGAATTAAAATGTGGAATTTCATGTATTTTATTTAAAGAGATGTATTATATTGAAACTGGATTTGTACTGAAAGATTTTATATATATGCGATGAGATGAGATTTGGTTTAAATCCAGTGATGAAATGATATTGTAGTATTTATGATTTTTATTTCCGCTGAAAATTTAATATTGTTATTATTATTATTGTATGTTTTATTTTTATTTTTAATCTTGCTACGGGTTCCGGATTCGAAAGAATTCCGTTCCCTAGCGCCGGTCATGGCCCTTGTTTTGGGTCGTGACATGACAACTGGAGGAACATGAACATCAAACTCAGGCTCTACAGGCTCCTCGTCCTGTAACTCTCTCTGCCTATGGCAACTTGCCGCTCCTCGAGGTCTACCTCTGCCACGACCTCTACGTCTAACTGGCTGCTCAGGAGGTAAAACCTCGTCCTGAAAAGACTCATCATCCTCAGCCTCAACGATCGGTGGAGCGACACGCGCTCGCCTCCTCATACTGAAAAGACAAACGGAAAGATTCAAACAAAATAGACAACGGAGGAATAACGCAGAAAACTAACACAAGGAACACTTATCAAGACATACTCGAACCTAATTCACTGCAGTAGTTCAACAGAAAACACAATTCGAAAACTAGGGCCACAACTCACATAACTAAGCCCTGACACAGAACTCCGCTCTGATACCAACTTTGTCACGACCCAAAACAGGAGCCATGACCGGCGCTAGGGAACAGGAATTCTTTCGAATCCGGAACCCGTAGCAAGCCTAAAAATAAAATAAAACATGCAATAATAACAATAACAATAACAATATTATATGCAGCGGAAATAGAAATCATAAATATAATAGTAACATTTCCATTAACTGGATTTAAGTTAAATCTTAACTCATCACATATATATAAAATCTTTCAATGCAAATCCAGTTTCAATATAATACATCTCTTTAAATAAAATACATAATGTCTCATAATTAATTTACAACTACTGCAGTGTCTAGATTATGAAAATAAGACTCAAGTAAGCAGTTTACACAAAGAAGCCGGGCCGGAAGAAATCCGGCGTACAGGCCTGCTAGTGAGGTCTGAAGATGTTGACTCTCCTGAAAAATTAGTCAACGGAGGGGAGTCAGACCTCACTGAGTGAATTACTATAATATATATACATGCATACTAAATGACAATGCATACAGTCAACAGTATATATATATAATATGTATATATACAGGCAAATACACACAGATGCAGTAAAAATCATTTTTATATATTTTATTTATTGAAAATCACAGTTTATGAAGGATCACATAGAACCCTAGAATATCGCAACCTCGGAAATAGTGTTAGACAACACTCTAGCCATACAGGCTCACTTATTCCAAAATATATCCGCTTAATCCATTTGGACAGTAGACTGGCCCCGAGACACTAAGTCAACCGAGCTCCAGCAGTCTGACTGCCAGTGTGATTGGCCCCGAGACACTTGGTCAACCGAGCTCCAGCAATCACACCCAAATCACATCTCACACATCAAATGATCAATTCCAATCAATATCCACAAATAGGTTAGTAATATAGCCTAAATACTATAGGCGTACCGGTACGTACTCGGTCCTAGTGCTGCCCACTAGGTAGCACGTTCTATTGATATCCTTCATTAATAAATATAAAACATTCATTCACAAAAATAAATGATGCATGAATTTAAATAACACAACAATATAAACCATATATATACTGGAAATATACCAAAAGTAAACCAGGTATATTTCGAATATATATATGTCAAATAAATTCAATCAAATTAGAGTTTAAGCTAGAAATTTATTTAAAAACATTTTAAATATAATTTATTAATAAAACATGCATATAATTTAATATATACCGAAGATAAACCAAAAATATACTTAAATACAAATCACATTATTTATGCATTTTAATCAAAATAAAACATATATTTCTAAATCATGCATCCTAAAACATATATATATAGTATAGTAACTCACCCTAGTGCGCTCCACGAGACGGGTCCGACGGCCTGGTCTACTAGCCCTCGGTCTCGGCCAACTAAACAAGCAATAACGACAGACATTAGAATAAACCTAATAGAAAATCCTAGAATTCGATCTAAAGTATTAAACACAGAATCAGAATTAGGATTCGACCGGATATCACATTTTACGAGAATTCTACCGAAAATCCGGCAGAACCTCCCCTGTAAAACGGACATCTCTCTACTCAAAAGAGTAGAGCCAACCCTGCAAGGAAATACACTTCGAAAAACAAGCTCAACACTCAACCACAACCCCTCGGTCGAACTCCAGACTACAATCTACCGAC